>JAIXMF010000066.1:0-48072 GCA_025201365.1 Syncephalis plumigaleata | reverse complement strand
CACGATTAATCAACGCTATATCATCTATAATGCTTCTATTCCATCATATCATCGTATAGCTGCTTATACAATGTATCTATCTATCTATGATTGAAAACGCGTTACATGCACACTATAGCGGCTAGATTAGTGCTTACCAAGCTGCAGAGACAGATCTGTCGTTTTGTGTTTGTTGTTGGAGGCAAACCGTCAAGTGTAGTGGCAAGGAAAGACGCGTATATTATCGCAATCTAGTAGGGAGAGAAAGGTGATTTAGAATGCCAGGAATACCAATAACACGAGTGAAAAGCGTAAATAAGCATAAATTGTCGCGATAACTACCGTCGTTACAAGAAAGACAGTTCGACACGAGGCTATTGAATAGAAAGCGGGAACAGGAGAGAGAGAAGAGAAGAGAAGAGAGAGAGAGAGATGGCCCGAGACGTGCACGATGTAGCAACGATGGAAAGGCACCACTTTGCGCTACAATAGAAAGAAGGAAAAAAACAAGTAAAATAGAGAGCAACAAAGTGCAAGTGTGCGTGCGTGTGCGTGTGCGTGTGTGTGATGTTCAAATGATTGTGATAAATAAAGAGGAATTTTGTCAAATGCAATGCCCTCTGTATAAAAGAAAAGAAACCATTCCACCATGAGCACGTATACCAATAGATAGATAGATGGCTAGACGGAGACAAGTGTAAACAGCAGGATGATACAGGAGTAAGTGAAAAGATGCACGCGTAGCGCTAGCATCTAAACTTGCTCAAAGGCTTGTTTCAGCTGTAACTGCTGGAAAAGGCTTAGGGAGTGCATGCTACTATGCATTCATAACAATTGAACCGGCAAGTCCATTTTTAACCTGCGGCAAACAATGTGGCAATTACCGCCAATGAAATGATAGTAATGACAGGTTTTGATACTATTATTCCGTATGTTGTAACTAACAAGTCAATGGTTGCAATCTATACGGAAATATCAAGTATAGATAACATTGCAATACGCGAATATATCTCATCGTATGATTGATTACTGGATCGCATGTTCTACAAGTATTCATATTTGATACTAAGATCCATCATTAATAAATGACCTAGCAATAGAGGAAAAGTGTAGATCTATGATAAATGATAGTGCAATCGACTGGTACATATCATCATTCATCATAAACTACTATAATATACATGTTAATTTTAGAGTTCAGTGATTGTCTATGAATTACTCACGTCTTGATTTGTGTCAACGTCATTTTACGCGTAATTTCGTGTGGATCCTTAATCTACATTGAATGACATGATCATTCATTCTTATAACGTGCTACGTTCACGGTCTAGATTCGAATGTCCCCTTGTCTTCTTATCGATAGAGTGTGGCTATCGCTTTAATTTACCAAGTCTACCGCGTATCCGTCATTGTTACACACTCCTGTGCCGTATACAGTAAATTGCATCATCATTAGCATTATCTAGTGTACTCGTTGTAAGACACACACGCACGCACGCACGCGTGTATATTGTGATCAATCCATAGGAATAGGATGAATGGAAACGTGTATGTACAAATACTAATTCGGAATAACTCGGGAAATTCCATTGTTCTCCGAGGTTCTCCGCCTTGACCATGGAATTCTATAATTACAGGCGTACTACAAAGCTCCATTCTTATATTCCCATAGTGGTGATGCATCTTCCAGAAGAAGAGAAAGAATCAAATCATATCGACTAGTCCATGGCACATCTTGTATCAATGTACAATATCGGTCTCCTAAATACCATCATGTATTTGAACTCATATATATCAATAGAATGGATATACCTATACGAATACACACACGCTTGCTTGTGCACGCAGATTAATATTCACATAGATTATGGAGATGAACTGTTGAACAAAGTAGCAGTCCATCTATGGAAGGTTCCATGGAAACAATTAATCATACTTTCGTTGAGCGCTAGTATCTTTTCTATCATGATGTCATACAAGTGGCACGTTAAGCGAATATCTAGAGCACAGGCGAAGATGAGTCACAGGCTAGTTTCATTCATGTATGAATAGACCGCGGAATTGTCGTCATCAATTGGTTTGCTTTAAAATACCTTGGCAATCTATCAGATACATCAGCAGCAGCAGCAGCAACAGTTATCAATTTCTTTCGCTTTTTTTATATCAATACGAAACAGTATTGTATCGTATCTATTAAGCTATTCTTTATCAAGCTATTACTCTATCAAGTTGTTTTTACACTTGTTGTCGTTGTTCCACTTTACCATTTTCACCATTACGGTCCATCCAGGTTTCGATATTATCACCGGTAGTCATGTCAGATAGTGTGAGAAAAAGTCGACGGATCGTCGCCAGCCGGTCGAGGCATCCTCTTCCACCGCATATCATACGATGGAGCCGGTTCAAGTGGTCGAGATATTAAAAACTGATCTGGAAGATGGACTTTCGGCATCCACTGCACGACAACGTCTATTGCACGAGTCAGGTCCGAACGAGCTGAAAGGCAGCAGTGGTGTAAGCGCGTGGAAAGTGTTGCTACACCAATTTATGAATGCTTTAATCTTGTCCTGTTATTGCTATGGTAAAGTAGTGATGTATTGCCATGTATTATGTCTAACCATGAATATGAACTGCTTAGGCGGTGGCATTTGCAGCAGGTGACTACATTGAAGGCGGTGTAATTGCCGCGATTATCCTGTTCAATGCCGCGATTGGATTTATACAAGAGTTCAAAGCGGAAAAGACCATGGATTCACTTCGTCGTATGTCAAGTCCAACTGCTCGTGTAATGCGAGATGGTCGTATTGCTTACTTGCCTACACGTGAGGTTGTACCCGTAAGTAGCAATGATGATGGCTGCGTTTACTTGATAGTTGACTAAAAAGTGGTTTATCTAGGGTGATATAGTTCTATTTTGAACTAGGTGACATCATTTGCGCCGATTGTCGTTTATTCGAGGTAGTCAATCTGGAAATCGACGAAGCGCTATTGACCGGTGAATCAGTAACCTGTGGCCAAAGAGTAAGTGTTTTTGCTTTATTACTACACTACAATCTATTGCTAATAGGTTAACATAATGATAGTATATGGTTATTCCCAATCCAGAAGAGGGTATTGGTGATCGTATTAACATGACGTATCCAGTACACTAGTAACGAAGGGTCGAGGTAAAGGTAAGCATTACATTAGACATGACTAGTTATGGCACATTACTAATTCATCAATGACGTATACTAGGTATTGTCGTGCACACAGGCATGAGTACAGAGATTGGCAAGATTGCCAAAAGACTCACCGAGACGACCAGTAGTCAAAAGACATTGTTGCAAAAGAGGTATGCACACATATATATATATTCTGATTATAGCTAACTAACTAATAATAACATCTAGTCTTGATCGATTGGCCTACATTCTATTCGGTGTGGCTATTCTATTAGCTATCGTTGTATTCGGTGTCAATAAGTTCAATGTAACACCGGATATTCTAATCTATGCCATTTCATTAGCGATTGCAGTCATTTCCTGAAGGCATGGTGGCAGTGGTAAGTAGTAATATCATTCAAGTATTCTATTTACTTATTTACTTATTGATTGATTGCTAATGCTGAAACATGCACCATTAGGTAACATTGACTATGGCCATTGGTGTACGTAGTATGGCCAAGAATAAAGCTATAGTACGACACTAAGTGCACTTGAAGCACTTGGTGCAGTGACCAATATTTGCTCGGATAAGGTAAGCAATTATTTAGTGTAATATACATACATAGATACTAATGGCATATTGTAGACGGGTACACTTACTCAATCGAAAATGTACTGACTCGTTTCTACACACCAAGCGATGGTTATTTCTCGGTTACTGGCACGGGTATTGAACCGGTGGGCGAGATATTAATGGAGGGTCGACCCGATCTTGATGGTGTCGATGATCGTGAAAATGATAGTAGCGATACCATCGATGCGGTAGAGGAAGAGGAAGAAACCGGAAACGCAAGAGGACACGGAGAGAATCAAATGCAACCGCAACGCGTTTGAATGGTCGCAAATGACACTGCCAGCTCAGTTGTTGGTCGAGTGTGCAGCGTTATGCAATGTCGCCAGTATACGTAGATCGAAGAAAGGCGAATGGGAAGGATTGGGTGACCCCACAGAGGTAATATCTCAAGCACAACGATAAACCAAGCATGTCTATTACAAATAGCTAATGAGTGTATGATCATTATCTCATCATTATATATATAGATTGCCCTTCAAGTATTCGCTACGAAATTGAAGCATGGTCGTCAACAACTCACGGCCAATACTGATACAGTGCAAAACTTTAAACTGCTCTACGAGCATCCATTCGATAGTAAGCGTGAAGCGTATGAGTTCCGTCTATAAAGTGCCCGCTGCCTCATACGACGATACGACACGTCCACTCGCCGGTAAAACGATCGCCTTCCTTAAGGGAGCATCCGAGCGAGTGGCCGAACGATGCACGCGTCTGGTCGATAAACACGGCAAGGTGTGGCCAGTGCCAGGCTCTGCCGTATGGGATTGGATTCAACCGGTAGTCGATGACATGGCATCGGATGGTCTAGTAAGTCAAACTACAACAACACTAATAGTAATTGTAGTAGTAATTAATGTCTATTTTTCTTCTACTACAGCGTGTACTAGGTCTTGCTTATCGTGAGATCAATCCTGAAGAATGTCATGCTGAGATACTCGAGGATCGAGAAAGAATCGATCAAGATATGACACTCTTAGGATTAGTGGGCATTTACGATCCTCCTCGCGCTGAATCGCTTCCTAGCGTGAAACGTTGTCATCGAGCGGGTATCACCGTGCACATGCTGACGGGTGATCATCCATCGACTGCCACGGCCATCGCCAAGGAGGTCGGCATTCTGCAGTGGTCCGGTGAAGGTCCAGTATTTGCGATGGCTGGCTCTAAGCGACGTCATCATCGTCGTTGGCGTCGTCGTCGCTTACGCTTGAAGAAGCGTTGGGCCGCATTAACCGGTGGTACTTCCGATCATCCAATGAAGTCACCTCGATACTACATCAACAAGTAGTGGGTCAATCGTCATCAGCATAATCGAACTAATCAAAGAAATGCCACCACCATTACTACTACAAGTCAAGCGGAATCGAATGCTGATGGTGTTGCCGTGTCCACTGCTCAACTTACCATGTCTGCTAGTCAGTTTGACGTGTTGAGCGACGAAGAGTTGAAGAACATTAGCGAACTACCATTGGTGGTGGCTCGTTGTAGTCCCGATACTAAGGTCAAGATGATCGGTGCCTTACACGCACGTAATCGTGTTGTTGCCATGACAGGTGACGGCGTCAATGGTAAGTACTCCTCATTGTTGCTTTACTTTTGCATCGTCATCTCAGTCAACTAATGTAGTAATCGTATATCTTATTGTTACGTGTATATTTAGATTCACCTAGTTTAAAGATTGCCGATATCGGTATTGCTATGGGATTAGGAGATCGGATGTGGCGAAACAGCGTCAGATATCGTATTGACCGATGATAACTTTTCCACGATTGTTCGCGCCATTGCCGAAGGACGTCGTATCTTTGCGAATATACAGAAATTCGTACTACATCTCATGTCGAGTAAGTGTTGTAGTAGCAGTAGTAATCATGAAGCATTAACTAATTATACTTGTTAATTTGATTATACAGCCAATGTAGCCGAAGTGATTGCCCTTGTTATCGGTTTGGTATTTAGTGATAGTGAAGGTGTATCCGTCTATCCAATGTCTCCATTACAAATTCTATTCCTTAATATGATTACAAGGTAAGCAATATAGCAGTGATGATATTTGTATATTAGTACTAATAACCGGATCATTAATAGCTCACCTCCTGCCATGGCATTGGGTGTGGAACCCGCCACCAGAGATATTATGCTTCGACCACCTCGTCGTATTGGCCGAGGTCTATTTGCTCCCGAGGTTGTTTGTGATATTTTCTACTACGGTTTCTGGATGGGAATACTTTCACTGTCCAATTTCGTACTTGTCATTTACGGGTTTGGCGATGGACAACTAGGCAGCAATTGTAATCACGACTTCTCCGATGCCTGTAATCTTGTATTCAAAGCACGCGGTACAGGTTACGCCACGCTTACCCTATTAATTCTTATCCATACATTGAATTGCCGTTCATTGCGTGCACCACAATGGACACCACGTAACTTCCGACGCTTAAACAAGAGCAAGCCAGTGGTGTTTAGCATGCTATTAGGCATTCTATTGCTCTTCCCTGCACTCTACATACCAGTGTAAGTAGCTAGCTAACTAGCTATCATATTCATATTCATATTCATCTCTTTAACATGTTTATTATAATAGGGTAAACACCGAGGTATTCAAGCATAAACCATTGACTTGGGAATGGGCATTGGTCATCATTGCCGTGGTTATATTTATTATTCTTAGTGAATTGTACCGTTGGATTAAACGACGATGTCTTCGACCGGATACATTCAAGCTGCCGGCGATGATTGGGACGATGATGATGAGGACAATCAAGAATTGCGTTTTACACGTACGCGTAGTGCTGACCCATTCCGATTTAATACGCTAGAGGTCACATTGACCGGTGGACATTAATGAGTGAATATGTTATTTGATTAGTACATTCAGTAATCAATAAATTTGGTCAATATTATTCGTATTACATAGAGCTATGTTAATGAATGAATGAATAGGTAACATTTCATGAAATATCGGTTATAGTTAAATATATATGAATGTATATACGCGTTTGTAATAATAAAGAAGATCTTAATGATGATGCAACAATAGTAATAATAGTAGTAGTAGTAGTTGACTAACGAGAATTACGACCATACATCCTCTTGATATCGACCATGAGCGCGTAGATCCTTCACCCATTGCACCGCTTGTTCTTCGTCTAATCCACCCACTTCCTGTGCCATGGCAACAAGTTGATTATTAACGGCACGAGCCATGTTCTTAGCATCACCGCACACGTAGAAGTAGCCTTTTTCGTCGTGCAACCAACGCCATAGATCGGTTTGACGTTCATGCATACGATCTTGCACGTAGACCTTCTTGTCTTGTTCGCGCGAGAATGCCAGTATCATTTCACTCTTATCGGCTGGCAACTCCTTAAAGTACGCGTCCCATTCCTCGCGATACAAGAAATCGTGCTCGCGATGTCGACAGCCGAAGAAGAGAATAGTCGGACCGAGTTCCACGCCTTTACGCGCCAGTATACGCGTTCCTGCACAAATGCACGGAAAGGAGCGACACCCGTGCCAGGTCCCACCATAATGACTGGACGAGTGGTATCGCGTGGCAATTTAAAGTTCGAGCATGGTCGTACGAATACCGGTACACGTACACGTAGACTACTGGATTGATTGATATCGTTGAGTTCCTCGGCAACTTGTTCCGTAATTAGCTTGTGTGTTTCCATTTCGTAGTGTGACTCGATGACCGTGGTGACATCACCATTAGCGAGACCATTGACATTGACAATACTGTCGCTAGTTAGACGAGTGTGCGCAGCCAGTAGATAGTTTGTGGCTACACCCTGGAATCGACGATTGTAGGACACTTCTTGATCAACGACAACTGCAGTAGATGAGCATGATGCTGATTCATCTTGGGACTGGAACTAATACTGTAGTAACGTGGTTGTAATCGACCCAATCCTTCGATGGCTATAGCCACTGGAATGGTCCATGGTGCTGCTTTGTCATCGGCATCATCAGTTGCTGCAGTTGCTGCTGCTGCTGCTCTTGCTTGTTCAACGAGAGTTGCTAGATTCATGTGCATTCTAGCACTTCACGATGATACGCTTCTTTGTCGCTGCCCAATCGTGTGAGATAGGCTTTTGCAGATGGATCGGTAACAAACTGCGCCGCCAGTAATGCCACGAATTCACGAGATGGACACGAGTTTATATCAATGTAATGGCGGAAGATATCACGATAAGTCGTTGGTTGTGGGAATGGATACTTTTTAGCGGCGGTCTCATCAGAACTCACTACACGCACTACCGTGTCTAGTTTGTCCTTGCTAATACCGCAGGCATTCGCTATTCGTAGTACTTCATCCTCCGAGTTTACAGGCCAGATTGCTAAATGGTCACCGCAGTGTAGGAGATATTTGATCCGCGTAGATCCACTTCAGCATGCACGCAGTACCGTTGTGCCTCAGTGGCGAATAGCTGTCGAGTAACCTGTAACTAGCCATATATGGTCGTTTAATGTCATAAACGGTACCGGCACCAGCTAGACGACGCTCGGTTAACTCGCCGTGATAAACGTTATTCGGATCGTATTCGCCCTCGTTTAATTCAGTTAGGATATATTCCGGTCATGAGCACTAATTAATAATAATAAAGAAACATTATTAGTAATGTCACTAATGCCAAATGATCGAGTAATGACTACACTTACGATTCAGATTGCTCGCTTACGTGCATGACTTCAGCGATAGCTTGCCATGCTCCACTCTTCCATGAAATGAAATCTTCCTCGAGATTGCCATCGTCATCGCCTTCACCACGTTCACCAATGCGACGTGCGCCTAAACTCGTAAAGCGTTGATCCAAGCGTCGTGCTACCGCGTTAAAGTGTTCATACGTGCGATTGCCAAGACCGAACATGACGTAGCGTAGATTGTGCAGAGGTCGACCTTCCGTGGAGTTGCCCTCCTCGTCCATCTCCTCGATGTCACCCTCGTCCTGACGACTAAAGGTGGGGACATCACCCTCCGAGTCGACAATGAGGAAGTTCCAGAACTCGGTGGCATTATCAGTGGGCTCGCCCTCACCATAGGTAGCCACCACAAAAATGGCCAGGTGATCGCTTGGCAAACGATCCAGCCGTTCCATGTCGTAATCCTCGATATCAGCGACCATGCACCGAAGACCGTAGCGTTTTTGCGCCTCCTTGGCAATACGGTTGGCATAATCCTCGGCAGTGCCGGTTTGTGAGCCAAAAAAGACAATTACATTCTTGTCCTAATAGCAGGCAAGGCGGCGCGTTAATCCCAAATATAGTAGCATGTAGGCATACGATAGCAATAAATTTTTGCTAGAGAGTACTTACTGTTTCGTTCATAACTTGTACGAAATTACGCGAGCGTCTCTTGCGTTGTACGCCGTTAAGTCCACCATTGGCTGTAGCGCCATTGCCACCAATAGCTTTTGCCGGTCCAGACTGATCACCGAATAGTGCTCCTCTGAACAGATATATCGCGCCACTAACCACCAGGCCAGCGACGACTAGAGTGTCAAGCGAGACAGCAGATGACATTATGCAATCTAATAGCATGGAGAATATAGACAATATATGCATTAGTTTAATGAAAGCACGATCAATTACTAGCTAGATTACAACGAGTAGTATTCGGTTGCCAAACTACAATTAGCCACTTTGACTTTCTACTTGTGACAACCAGCACGAGAATAGTTCATACTCGATGGTAATGACAAACCAAATAGTTGTTATTACGTGCCGTGTTCGACTACTTACCAGGTAGAGATCGATGAGATGAAAGCAACAATGTAGCTTCAATAGCCAGAACGAATAAAGAAACCTTCTAAAGTATAGTAATAATGGAGACGAGAATAAACGAGAACAAAGCGGAGTTAGTATGCCATAACGCTGATCCTGCCTTTATACGAAATATCTGATGGATTTCATCAATGGGAAAATGCCACGCCTTTCTTTGCGACTACATCTAATTAGTGAGAGCATGCTCTATTATTCTTAAGTAGTCTGTAAGGCAAGCTTTGCCTATTTGTTCGTTTACTCTGTCTGGCATGCATGGCATGTTACACTCGTCTACTTGACAAGAGAAAGAGAGAGAGAAAGAGAACCTGGCTAGACATTCAATGCATATATTTCTTCCTCTACATGAACAAAGATAGGTGCAATATATTAACATACCTTTTAGTTCAAAATGATCGTAAGCTATGCTAAATGTAAAGATAAGGAATTGCTTGTTTAGGACTAATACAAGTACTTGAACCAAGTGATGATATGTAGGCTTTTAAAGCTTCGCATCAACACTTGCAAGGATCATGCAGTATACGTGCACATATGTTATGCAACACATATCGGATGTAGTGATAAATTGTATCCACCAATTAGATGGTGCCATCATGAAATTGCTCGTGTATTGCTTCAAGGAGTGTGATATGTTTTTGCGTATGATGAGTACGGACAAATAAACACCGATCAGCCGAGAGTAAGGAGACCATACCTTGTGTATATATAATCCAATGGTAATACTACCGAGATAGCTCATCTTTAGGTAGCAAGCAACTATGTCATATTGTTACATTGATAAAGCACTTACAAGAAGCAACAAAAGGAGGACAGAATCTAAATTGAATTAAGCTTTCATGCTAAAGTGCGATCAATAACCATGCAGTAATCCTAATGGTTATTGTCACATGATTATAACCAGCTTACGCGCATTAATGTCACCTATCATTATTATCTATTATACATTAGAATATACTATAATATATAAATAAAAGACTTTTATTTACGTAATAGTTTACGAAAATGATACCGAAAATTGGAAATAGGGAATTAATGCGGGAAACAACAACATCGTAGCAAGTAGAGCGAGTAGAAAGAGGGAGAGGAAGGCATGGTTATACTTCCTCTACTTCTCTATGCGTAGACTCGTTTGTTTCTCCTCGGGCTTGAGCTGCTCGTTCCTCCTCCCATTCGACCGTACGGAATTCGTTCTCCCATTTGGCGACAACTACAGTGGCTAGACAGTTGCCTAGCAAGTTAGTACCGGTACGTGCCATGTCCATGATAGCGTCGACACCCATGATAAGCGGGATGGCCTCCATGGGGATGTCAAAGTTGCTGAGGGCACCCGAGAGAACGACAAGCGAGGCACGCGGTACACCGGCCACACCCTTGCTCGTAAGCATGAGGGTGAGCATAATGACGATTTGTCGACTGACCGATAACTCCATGCCAGCGGCCTGGGCACAGAACACAGCCGCCAACGAGAGGTAGAGGGTGGTGCCGTCAAGATTGAAACTATACCCGGTGGGCAATACGAATGCCACCACTTTCCGGGCACAGCCAAGCTCGTAGAGATTCTCCATGGCAAGGGGCAAGGCGGCTTCCGAGGAGGCGGTCGAGAAACCGATGAGCACGGGTTGTCCCACGGCCTTGAAAAAGTCGCGCAATGGCACGCGCGTCAACAGCATTACCGGGAAGAACACGAGTAGGATGAAGATGGCCAATGCACCGTATAGCGTGCCGATAAGCTTGCCCAATGACACCATGACGTGGATACCGTTGGCACCGATGGTAGACGCCATAGCAGCGCCAATACCAATGGGGGCAAAGTACATGACGATAGCGGTCACTTTGAACATGATCTCGCTCAGAGACTCGCAAAACTCTATCATCGGACGTTTAAGCCGACCATTCTGCACTTTAATGATGCCAATGGCAAAAATGATGGAACAAGCGACAATCTGCAACACTTGATTCTCGGCAGCAGCCTTAAAGAAACTATCGGGAACAATGGAGTAGAGTTCGTTCTCCCAGGAGATTTCATGTTTAGCAAGATCCTTGCCTTGCGTGTCGGACTGACCGGCGAGACTAACACCTGCACCGGGCTTGGTGATGTTAACGGCAATGAGACCGACAGCAAGGGCAAGGGTCGTGATGACCTCAAAGTAGACAATGGACTTGAGGAACATACGGCCAACCGCGGCCAAATCATCACCATGACCGGCGATACCGACAGTTAACGTTGCGAAAAGCAGTGGAACAATCAGAGATTTAATCATACGAAGGAAAACATTAGCAAGTGGTTTTAAATGAACACCAAACTCGGGAGCAAGCCATCCAATCAATAAACCAACAACCATAGAAATGATGATCCAGTAGGAAAGCTAGGTAACCATCATCATCGTGGTTAGTATGATCGTCTTTTATAGTTTACATTAGTAATGATTGCTCGACTTACCTTGATCATCATTAGGTAACGGAATGCAATGGTAACCGGTTTGAATAGGGTAGACATCGCCTTCGAGAATCTACCCTTCTTTGGATCGACCGATGCCAAAGACGGCGTCTTCTCGTCGACAACTCGCGCTACAGCTTGACCTTCCTCATGGCTTGGATTACTGGTTGACTGGGTCATCACACAATTGATCGTGTAGCTTGAGGGTATCGCAGATAAGGAAGTGGCGTACTTGATGATGAAGAAGCGATGTAGATTTGTTCCTTGATGGTCAATGAATCGTTATAGCGATGATAATAGTAGGAGTGACGTTGTTGTTGTTGTTGTTGATAACCGTAATAGGTTCAAAGTAAATAGCAAGTGAAAAAGCTGTTAAAGAAAGGAAGCAAAAAATAGTAAACTAGGGATGGATGATGATACTAGCAAAGAGTAAACACAAAATGACGAAATAGAATTGACGTAACAAAAAAACAATCTGAGCAGCTCAATGATCATTAAACTGGAGGAGAGAAAAGAAGAAATTTTTGTAAGAGTGGATATCATTCATGTGGTTACGCCCTTTTTATAGATGAGGAGACGTCTTCCTATAGTACAACGAATGAATACGGTGTCATGTAATAAGAACTATCCTGTATTGGCGTGGAAAAATCCTGCCAACTTCACAACCACAATGGTGAGGGCAGTCCTGTATTCCGACATGGTAAACCAGCTTAGTTTGCGTGCTCGCATCACATGTTTTGCCAAATACGCTAGCACGAGTCCACCTGTTCGTTCAGCCGCAAAAGGAAGCGATAGGCGAAAGTCGATGTACAGGCATTGAATGAACACACCCACCTACGCCCACCTACACGCACGCACGCACAAACACAAACACAAACAACCCACTCGCATTATCATGTTGCGTTGTGTATCAGGTGAACCGATTCATACGCTTGGATAGATTGCCACTCCACATTACTCGAGGAAGAGTAGCACGATTTACCCATCTCCGGTAAATGCGGGATACTAGTATGTTTTACTTCTATAACCGGTGCTTACTCAATAAATAAACTTACGAATTGAGGGGAAGCAATGTGAGGAGAATGAGGACGGCATGTTTCAACGTTGTTGTCATTGCCGTTATTGGGCAGTAGGCAGTAGGCCAATTTCATCGAAAGCATAAAAAATAAAATAGAAAAAACGACTATATACGGCCAATAAACATGACAAGATTCCCTAGAGTATTTTGTAAAGTGCACGTCATTAGAACGAGCATCCATCAAGAAATAGAAGCAAATAATTTATATGGAGGCATGCCACCATGTAGGTACCCTTTACTTGCAGTTAGGGCATTGATATCCGGTAGTTGGCATGAAATGTGGAATTCAGGTGTTTCTAATGGTAACAGGACCGACTAAGGCTGATCATTCCCACCACCATCATCTTCATTCATTCATTAATAGTCGCCACTGTAGCAGTCGTATTAATCCCCGTATTATAGTGTGCTACATAAACTATATCGACTATTGTTATTCGATTGTAGATCCTTGTCTATGACGAGCGGATGAGGTACACTCGTTTTTAGAAAAAAATAGCCACACCATTTCCGTCTTGCAATGTTGAAAGTGCCTAATCATTGGACGATAGACTAATCAACAAACGTGTTGCCATAATCGTATTTGTACATTGAGACGATGCGCCTAATGTGCGCCTCATGTGCGTGTGCCCATGTGTACAAATGCTCTATTCTGTCCAACAACTAAGTTGAGGGATATACGTGAATAATTGCCGAGATATGCCCTGTTCAGCCTGGAGTACAGGCTACTCTGGTCATTAAGCGGAGCTAACTACGCTATTGTCAATTGCATTGCTTATAATGGACTATGCCGCATGGTAATGTCTAATCAGTAGTAGTGGTAGTGGTAATTGAATGTCAGTCTGGCTTATAAACGTAATATCTGATATTGTTGCTTCCATTCTGTATTCCATCGTGTCCGTAGTACACCGCATACATAATGACAATTGTTTATCTGTGTACACTGCTGTCCCAACTTCCATTGTTACGACAAGTCAGGTGACACCAAGATGTCATACTTTGCTAAGATGATTGAATTGACAATGTACGTTCATTCAACAAACAATAATCACCAGGGTATAGTTTGATTGTCTTCGAAACATGGTGTAACAAGTCTTTTCTTACTTCATTTAAGTTGTTTGTACAATCTAGAACATTAGCATAGTTCTATTTGCAAACAGTAGTGATAAGGCACACTAACTCAAAGCAATCAGCGATGAATACCAGGTGACTGTTTAGATGAATGTATGATACGAGTAATACACTGATACATACCAAGGAGATATGACAAAAGGCAGAATCACTCTATCGTTCACTTGACTATTCTATTAATAAGTGTGATTATTTATTTGTTGCTTTGTTTGCTCAGAAATTCTACGATGCAAGTGAACAGCAATGGATTGGCACGTTTAATTAATTCATAGATGCCTTGGGAAATGATTAGAATGCTCACTCATCACGCGTAATCTACAACATTCGCGTTGTTAATCAACAAAACAACAGAAATGAACCATAGTAAATAAACCAGAAATGGCGAGGTTCATTCCCCAGGTAACCTTATACTCCATATAATAAACAACAATAACAACAATAATAATAATAAACAATGCTTGCTATTACTGTTATATAGCGATACACATTGCTTAATCTATCCAATGATAATCAAGGATAGAACAAGTTTTATCTTGAAACACTTTAGTATATACATTCTATCCTCTAGATATTTCAATTATACCATCACATACAGTGAACATATATTTATATGTGTGTATATATGTACTAACACTGATATGATAAGCAATGCTAACCGAACACATAATGATGGATTGATAATAAGCTTGAACGTATAATGAAAGAAAAAGAATAATGCTGTAATATTCATACTCAGTGGTTTCTTCACCAAAAATGGCATCCTCCCATTTTGATCACGTTTCCCGCGACCGAATGTGAAGCGAGGACCACGGCCAACATGCGCCTGTACTCTTTTTTTTCAAGCCCATTATTTCCCACTTCATTTTGGTATAGCCAAAGTTGCGTCTCTGTTTGTCTGTATTCTTACTCTTACAGTCTAGGAGGAAATAGACAGCAATATCGGGACACGGTTTGTTGACATTGTTCATCGCCTAGATATCAGACTTGAACATTAAGAAGAAGCTAACCACTACCATAACAATAATATTAGTAATAATTATCATAATATTCGTTCACTATTGCTACTACTACTACTACTACCATAATAACTAATAATAATAAGTGGTATCATTTCTTTCACCTTCTTACAAAGCATACTTTTTCTTCTCTTCAATCGCCAATTACCTACTAGTTTATTTTCTTTTATCGTTGAGCACTTTACTTGTGCGTGTGTATGCGTACACAGACGTGGATGAGTCGAAAAGTACATCTACGCTGATCATGCCACGTCGTACCACACACTCCACTAGTGTAAAAGAGAATTCCTCGGGAGCGGGTGTTAGCTGGTCTCATCCAACAGGTTATGCACGCGATGTTCGCCGCATAGTTATTCACGTACTGGCCCCTGCCTTGACCAGTAATGAAACGCCTTTGCGTAGAGCAGCCACTAAATCGAATAAACGACAGTCGTCTACGGCAAAATCATCCTCACTTATTACGGGTCGTGCACAACAGAAAGCGATTATTGACGTGCCTGGTTGCACACAATGGGATCGTAAAGAGTTACAAGTCTCTAGTAATCTACGGCGTTCTATGCGGCGACGCGAGGTAAGTTATCGCTATTGGAGGAAATAAAATATCGCGTTAACAAGTATTGATGAATAGGATATGCTACCGCAATTATCAGCTGATAATGCATCGTCATCATCATCATCATCTCATGGCAATACTCATTCATGGGATGAATCGAACGCGTCGGATGACGAACGAACAGACGATGCCGCCTACATTCGTCGACATAATCGATTCGAGAAGCAAGAGAAACGTGAACGTCTACGGGAAGAGGAAGTGTTCGCACATCGTCGATGGCGGGAACAACTGGAGCGCGAACAATTTCAACATAAAGTGCTTAATAATCTACTGCCTGTCAAGCGACCATCATCATCGGTAAGCTGTTCTCATCAAGAGCATAGCTCGCATACTGCACAACCATCCTCGAATACACCTGGTCTCTGGCTACGAGGTCGATTTGTTCAGCAACCATCTACATCCTCATCCGATATGAATAACACGACTGCTGTTGACAGTGTAACTATGGATGATGCTACGGAAGTAAGCCGTAAACGACCACGTACTACAAAGTCGTCGGTAGTATCTGAATCCTCTACGTTAGCCTCATCAACAAACCAACAAGATTCCTTGCCATCAGCTGTACGTCGATTACGTCGTCGTGTAATCACCACTAATAATAATAATAGCAGCAGTAGTAGTAGTAGTAGTAGCAGTGATGATACTATTGACAATACATCGACTACTACGACGACGACAGCAACAACTCGTTCAAGAAAGCGTACGGAACCCTCATCGAAATCACGGTATAAATCGGAAGATACGACGAAACCTACAGAGTTACCACCCTCACCACCTGCATCACCTTCACATGAGTCTAATTCATCGGATGAATCATCTTATGGTAATATACACATACGTTATTAGTATAATAACAGATCTATGATCATGAATAAATACTAACGATTAATATCATACATATATATATACACAAATATAGCAGTAGTATCTACAAGCACACAACGTAATTCACGCGTCCTTCGATCACGTCGTCATGATCGACAAACTAGATCCTCTTCTGCTTCTTCCTCCTCTTCAAGACTATCTACTAAATCAAGCAATCTAGAACCGGATGATGGATTCATGTCGACCACTTCCGAGGATGAAGTCGATACTGACGATGCCAATGACGATGATTATGCAGAACCTGAACCGCGTGTACGTACACGCTCTACTAAATCTCAACGTAAACCAACTGATACCTCTTCTATCCATACCGCTACTCCTTCTTCTTCTATTTATACTAGTGGTAATGGTGCCACTTCCACTTCTACTACTTCCACTACACACACACCTACTTTATCAGATACATTTGCCATTGTAGCTGCTATAGCGCGATCTCGTCCCATTACACGCGCGGCATCACGTCATTCCATTACAACGCGTCGTCGTCGATTTAATGCCATGTCGTATTAGTTGATTCTTCGGTTACCTCTTTTTGTTAGTCGTTCATTTATTATCATTTATTATGCGTTTTTGAGTTATCTTTATTATCTTTATCTTTATTATTATTAGCAGCAGCAACAGTAACAACAGCAGTATTAGCAATCATAGTACAACACAATTCAATCATTAAAAAATAAAAGCGCTCGTCGTTGTGCATCTAGTAGACCGCCTTGAGGCGATATAGACATGGCAAGTGTCGAGTCATCGAGTGAATGATCTAATAGCTGATGAGCTAGTGTGGGATTTGCCATACTAATCGAGGACATATCCTCGTCTCCTTGCTCCACGTCCTCTTCTTCATCATCTTCATCTTCATCTTCTGCTGATTCTGCACCATAATCCTCCTCTTCATCCTCCCCTTCTTCTTCAACGTCACTATCAGGTTGCCATTCCTGATAGAGTGGATCGATATATCGACTGGACTGCCCGAGACGATAGGGATCAAAGGGGAAG
Source organism: Syncephalis plumigaleata (assembly GCA_025201365.1). NCBI lineage: Eukaryota > Fungi > Zoopagomycota > Zoopagomycetes > Zoopagales > Piptocephalidaceae > Syncephalis > Syncephalis plumigaleata. The sequence goes on along the minus strand of JAIXMF010000066.1, from coordinate 30,385 downwards.
AACGTCTCCAATTGTAATGGTGTAGTTTGTTTCGTAGATCCATTACTGCCCTGACGGTGTGGCAAATACAAATTCTTGTTACGTTCAATAATCGGATAAACGTATAGGAAGTTGAGTTTGCGTGTAAGGCGCGCAAATTGTTGCACTACACCTGGTGAACACACCTAGATGATCATCGTAAATATGAATGAGTACAAATTGCTTGTACCAATAGTAATAATAATAGCTTACCTTTAATGGATTGAATCTTGATGTTAAAATTGGTTGTAAACCAGTAAGACCAGCATCCCATGTTTGCTTAGCTGTAGCATTGTTTCTATCGCTACTCGACGTGTAATCCAATTTAGATGGTGTATCATTGGATGATGTAACAAGAATAGTTGTAGTCGCTGTGGTTGTAGTTGTAGTTGTTGTACTATCAGTGACATCATTAAACATGGGATCATTACAGAGATCACGCCATCGGAAACAGAATATGTAAATGATGGCTTGTACCGCGGCATAAAAGACGGCATATCGCTCTGGATCCGGGAATGTGTCATTAGTCTCGTGTTCATCGACGTAGATCTGCGCCCAGCCTATTAGTACGCGCATCATATTGCAAATAGCGTCGCGTGTAAGGAATGAGGCTCGTGCCACGAATGAGGCCAGATAAGACGCCGATGCCACACGAATAACACTGGGATGTCCGGTGGTGCACACTTTGTTAGTCAAATGGCCAAGGAATATATCCGCTAGCTCATTGTTCACCGAGGCAGCATGGAATAGAAGGAATTGTGTGTGACGTGATTTGAACGTGCACAAGATGGAACGATCGAATATATCGAGTAACAGGTAGAAATCGTCGATAATCGCCGTTGGTTGTCGTGCTTGTCTATTACGGAAATACTCGAACACTAGAGTAAGCATGCTATCCAGCTTATAGGACAAGTCACGAATCTCGGCGACACTCATCTCGGCGGGTTCCTCGGCCAATACCTCCGGTTCTTCTTCCGTTTCATAGCCATCATCCATGTCACTCTCCTCTTCCGTTTCATCATTGCCGTTCGCTTCTTCCTCTTCGGTATCCTTATCCGTAGTAGGCTCATTCTGCTCCATGGCGAATACATCGTCATCATCGGCGATGTCATCCTCTTCTTCCTCACGTTCAGCCTCATCCAATTCGTCCAATTCAACTTGAATATCAACCTAATAGATGAACAAGGAGGAATAGTACAATAAAAGTTATTAATCAAATCAATTACGCGAATCTCATTGTCTATACAAGCATGTAAAAAACAAACTATCTCTATACATCTCTATATATATACATACATCAATACGAAGAATACGCTCAATAATCGTTTGCATCAATGAATCGCGCAACATGGGTGCATAGTCAAGCACGCGGAGTACATTTTTCAAGTATGTAGTCTGTGCTACTGTAGTGTCTAGTTTATATGGAAAGTTTTCAGATAACACCGTCGCCAGCTTAGGCGTCGACGTTGGAATCAAAGAGATAATACGATGTAGCGCGCGATGGACACGATCATGTACCATCTGCACCTTTTCAGGTGTCGTTTTCCGCTTGTAAGCATTGTCTTGTTCATCGCCTGCATCTGAATCGCGAATAATATATTAGTAAAACGGTTAGCGTAGTTTACAATGACATATGACGATAATGATAATGATCACTTACAGAATCGGAAACAACTAACTAATGATCGCATAACAGGTACGACGTAGAATGCTTGCGCAGATACAAGATGCTCAAAAAAGGTAGCGTACGCCTTGACTAGCATCAAGTTCTCCCAGGCTGACCATTGCCATCCGAGTATCGCCTCGACTAGACCAGAGCAATCGGGCGTCAGTGCCGACACGTAGTTGGTTAGTGCGGCCAGCCAGTTGAGCTGTTTCTCCGGTGTTAGATCGTTGCGATTGGATAGTCTATGAATCATCTCGTTGTAGCGACGATAATCACCCTGTAGTTGCGCATTTTAGCAACGTTAGTGTCAATGCTACACCTTACACATCCAAGCGATTATCACTTGCCTGTTTACGTTCTTTTAACGCGGTACTAGCAAATGTCATGGTTAACAGGACGGCATTCTCGCGCATAAGTTGTGTGTCGTCGATTTTAGCGATCGACTTGCCGATCTCTGTCGCACATCCGCTCTCATTCTGTTGCATGGTGGCCGAACTTGTCGAGACTGTTGACACCATTTCTTTCACTGGCCGCAGCAAGTAGCACTTGCCTTGATTGTATTCTTTGCAATATGCTTGATATCAGTATAAGATCACGAGAGTATGTCTGAATGAGTAGTCGAGTAGGACTTGGACGAAACAGTAACAATAGGAATCTACACGGCCAGTATAAAAATGTGGTATGAAATGGAATGAGTCAGTAAATCTTCCTCTCTCTCTCCACTATATTTTCTCTTTGCCTGATTAGTTTTTTTCTTTTTCAATAGTCACGTGAGTATATCAAACTACACCAATTGAATGACTGCAGATGAAACAGTAACAGTAACGATAACGGTAACAGGAAGAGATCATGCAACCTAATGGCTCATCTATTAATTCTAATGTTAGATCAGTTATTTCTATTATTTCATTAATATATACATTGAGTGTTATAGCTATTCTAGTAATAATAATGAGTAAAAACAAGTGATATTTATTGTTATGGGCATTTGTTCATGGATGCCTCGTTAAATTGTTTGCTCGCAGGATCTAGAACCCTATCGATGGTGAAGATGGTATTGCCTCTATAGCTACTCTGGCTGAGGACCTTGGAGCAGTTGATGTATAAAGTGTCGCCTCTTCTTCTAACATAAATTGGAAGACCATTATAGCTGTATATAACACCTTGGCCATTTGGCGGTATCTTAAAGGGTGATTCCGTGCCTGAAACCATATGATACCGAAGTTGCTCTGTAGTTCTGATGGAATAGCTATTAGAGCTAACAATAGGAACGAAAGCAATGGCATTATGGACGTTTAAAGGATGAACGCCATTTGGACTACTTTTAAAAAAGCCAACAAGTATATCATAAAATAAAGAAAGGTTTTTTTTAGAAACAAACTCGATTGCGCTTCCTAATGAATCATCATCAAGCTCCCATGAATATGCATCTACTAAATTTTGTCTCCTATACAAGGATGGTTTGACGTTGAGCCCAGTATTCTGCCGCGATAATGGTTTGGATGTAGGATATGCTGCTACTGTCGCTACAAATGCGAATGCAATAAATACAAGTTTGAGCAACATAATGAAATTGGAAATGCTATAGAGGATGATGTTATGCGAAGTATATATGAACAGTATGCAAGAAATGCGAGAAATGCTAAACAGTTGAAGAGATGCTGGACAAGTAATGCAATAAAAACAAAATGCGAAAAGTGCGGATATCGTGTAGACTTTGAAATGGTCGTGTTAATATACTAAAAAGGCCGCTGTAGACAATGTGCCATCATTGGCCAGTATTAATATCAGGATTGGCATTGCTCGTCATTGCCATTGATGATGCCTTTGCAATTACCATTGATTATTGTCGTTTACTTGTTATTGCTCTTAGTACGAAGCTTTTCCAACCAGTTAATGCTGCTAGCCTTTAACTTTTGCTGTCTATTATGCACTTCTTCGAGGAGAAGTTGCTCATTTGAACATATTGATAGCATTGCTACTCTAGTTGTTATACTAAAAGACGAATATATAAGCTTGCTCTCTTGGCACAATTCTAATAAACCATACAATATTGCTTTAACACCGGGATCAGTAGTAACTTCTTTCATTGCGAGTTCGTATAGTAAAAATATTGCTTATATTCTCTTAGTTTCGCACTAGTAAGGCTATTATCACTGTGCGCCATCCTTTTTCCTCTCTACTCTATCTGGTGTATGTAAACGGTTTATAGAAAGGTCAATAGAACATTCATAAGGGGGTAGCGTGCTGGCAATTTTGAATACAGCATCCAAAAACAGCTATCTATAACCATGATTTAGTTCAAATATGGTACACGACCTACGAGTGTTTGTATGGACTACACGTGTCATTGTAAGAGATTTGAGCTCCATCATTGTATATACAGCTATAAATGGATCATAAAAATGTCAACACTTGACTATCAATAATAGCAGTGTACGCTTTCTTCTTTTTCTTTTTACCGTAGTCAAGTCTCCTCATAGAACTACACGTTAAAGCCATTCCATTTAGTATACGCAATACACTGCACTAGTCGTCGATATAGATCAGCACAAGTGTGACTACAAGAATCGAATCTATTGACGACATATCAACAAGTTACTCGACCAAGATAATCATGAGATACAGCACGACTTCATTATCTGCAATCACACTGTGTGTGTGCATGATGCTATCCCATCACACAAATGGCATGGATATGTGGGGTACACCATCATCATTTACCAATAACAATCCGAATCAGATACAAATGGCAGGACAACAATGGAATCAACAGCCAAATACTAATATGCAATCTGGAAGCAACAACTGGAATACTGCAGCTACGCCAATGCATCCAAACAACAACCAAGGACAACAATGGAATCAACAACCAAGTGCTAAGATAAAATTTAGGTCCGTTAAATGGAATAAAGCAGCATTATCTCCTGATCATCCAAGTAACAAATATGACAAATCACAACATATGTCACAACCCCGATCAGCAGAGAGAATGATTATACATACGACACCATATCCAAAGAGCAGGAGGGATCTAACTATCCATTTCTCCGGAAAGTACAAGTTTAAACCGATGGTATGGCAAGGATCTGTGGCTACTTTTCGGTATCAAATAAAAGAAAGGCGGGGCAATAAAAGTGTCCTTGTAACATGTAATAAAGGAAACGAGAAATACGAGAATACGATGAGATTCTATGATGTAAGTTACAGCTATAATACGCAATATCATTTACTTACACTATTGTTGTTATCATTTTTAGTATGTCGAAAGAATAGACGATCCAGAATACAAGAAGAAATTAGATGCCATTTTACTTAGGCGTATTGATAGTGCTCAAACGGCAGACGGAGAAATGGGATGCTTTGTGTTTGATCTGCCTAACAAGGAGGATAACTCTATGACGGCTTACCTTAAACGAAAACCTAAATTTAAGTTAGTCCAAAATACACCACGTTTGGTTGCTCGAGTAATGGAAGGTATGTATATCAGTAGTAGCAATAGTTTGAATACTAATGCTAACCATAACACTGCTACTATTTAGCTGTTTCAACCCTTAATGAAATAGGAGTCGTGTACAACATTATGGGAGGAGATCGTAAGTCATTCCTATTATTATATGGATGAATCTAACTACTATCATAATAGATGTCTGGGTTTCTAAAGACAAGAAGAATAACATAAATGGCGTCAAGCTGGTCAACTTTGGTAATACAATTATCTACGAGGATTTCAGAAGATTAGTAATGACCAATGTTGGTTTGTCACCATCGCCTGAATTGGCGCCAATGCTTTCTTCTTTCATGAATGATGTCAAAGCAATTGGTCAATTCATCGGCAAACTATTCACGAATTACAATGGCCTATTAGACAAGGACTTTACGTATGACCCTCCTCCACGTAGTCAGTGGGAAGCATACGAATTACAGAAAGATATATTAAAAATGCTGAGAGACGCAATGATAAATCTTGAAGAACCTCTAATGGTGCTGCACTTTATGAATACTGATGCATATAAACTAATTAATGCACAAGTATGATGAATGATAAAGATTTTATTTATCATACGTAGAATTCAACCAATAAAGCTTTCTTATCTCTCTCTCTTCTTCTAAGCATACTGCCAATAGATATAATGTTTTATCTAGAATGCTAATAAAGTATCATATTTATAAGCATACGATGTTCAATGTATAACACTAAGATAGTGTATACGCAGTCATATAATGAACACGATCAATAGTGGTTATAGGACGAATGTACTATAGAGAGCGTTAATGACGTACACAGACACTAATATTATATATTGACTTCAATAATAATGGTGCTAATGAATACGCAAGATTATTTATCAATAAGAGCAAGTGTTAATGACTAACAGTGTTAATCGGTTGGAGACATCTGTAATACCATGCTAATGATCAATGAATGGATGTACTAATGCCGTTATTACCCTCTATTAGTGCCATATTAGCTATTGATATATACTATGCAAATAAAGATATAGCCATCATATAGGACTTCCTCGGTACATTTACAATATGCAATACAATGTCAGATAGTGCCACTACAAATACAAAATGCTAAGTGACGTAATCGATAATAGTTAGCGTGCATATTATGTATGTACGCGTACTTTCACAACGCACGAGTAGAAGGTGTAGTGTTCGTTACGTATACATGTCGCAATTGGATGAACAAACAGCACTGGCTAGTAATTAACACGAGTACCGCGTACTTGCATATATAGTTATAAATCACGAGTAAGTAAGGCAAAGCAGCGAGTGGAGACGTTGTATGCTGGCAAGCAAGTGTGGTGCCTAATGCATAGCGCGAGTGTTATGTATGCGTACGTGTCCCCACATACTACAAGCAAAGATCAGCAAGTCAACGCGAATAAAGTGGTACAACGCGGCAAGCAAACGTCGTGAATAAAGGGTACGGCAGGAAATAATAGAAATACACGAGTGAGGGCAAGGGAGTGTCGCAAGCAAATAGACAAGGGAGCGAGAAAGAGAGAACTGAATAGAGGATAGACCAGTATGAAAGACCCAGTGGCGTATATGCCACGTTGATCGACAACGAATAAAGAACCAACTACTACACAGCGTGAAGAGCAACGTGTGCCTATGACAGAGTATACAGATTGGAGTGAGGCTGCCGACGAGTAGCGATACAAAATACGAGTACGCGACATACAATCAACATAATCGACAAGTAGTCATTGGCAAAGCGGCAGACTAGACGGGAACAAGACGACCAACCGAGAACAACACAAAGATAGGTAGTATACGCTTGCAGCTAAGCGCAGCCTGTATATGACTGTAAACAAAGGTGGAGTAAGAGGAAAAGCATGAGTTGTAGAGGTGTATGTGTGATCAGAGAACGAATAAAAGAATAAAAAGCAATAGACGAGTGTGTCACGGTAATAGTTACGTGATGATTGAACACGTAAAGATGAGATAGTAAGAAAGCGAAAGGAATAAAAGCTAACAAATCTACTAATGGATGCATTAACAAACTTAATAAAACTAATAGTTAAAGGCTAACAATGCTTACTGGTTGAAAAACCCCGTATATCCATTTAGCTGTGTTTTTACTTAGTATTTGTACTCGTACATGGTGATGCTGCTGCTAGTGTATTTAAATGATATCAGAATCATCATCATTTACGCCGTGCACGCTCTCGAATGTCACGCGTATGTGGTAAACATGTTTAACATAGAGAGCACATGCTTCCCTGTTCTTTGTCTTCGTTACTACAGTCAAGGAATGCATGCAGATAGGCATGCTGTCCTACCATACGAACAGTTTTGTAACATTTTTAACAACATATCCCTTACGCTATATCAACGAACATTTATGGCCATATTGGTTCTAGCACCATTTCATATCGTCTCTTTCCATCCTCTTATCTCTCCTATTCTATCATTCAATATTCGTAGTCTTCTGTATCTTTCACATACTGGAACTAGCTGGTCTGCTCCACTTTGTCATTATTCGTTTCTATTTTACTATCATTTGTTCCTATATACATATACACACATCCTCACACAATCAATATGCCTCTACTTAATATCTCACATGAGCCGACTTCCCTCGTAATAATGAGAGTTCTTTATATACTCATAGCCTCTGTAATATTTTGTTTAGCATTGGCACGGGGAATAAGAAATAGTGTTAAACTGAAAGATGTGTATGATGTGGAATATCATTTGGAGCCACTTCCAATACCAACTATAATATTTCGATCTATAATGACGCCGGATATCTTGATAAGACCTAATGTTACCTTTATTAGTCAATCCCAGAATTATACTTTACGTAATTCTCGTGCAAAAGCATCATTTCCTCAACTTAATTGGACCGAGAATGTCATCGATTCCGGCTATCGAATACAGGATTGGAAGCTTATCGGCGGTCAACAAGCATCGGAATCAAAGAAAGATTTACAGCTTTATATGCATATGCTAAACGCAACTGCTAATTTTGCCTTTGTTCCTAAACTACCTGAATGGTATAATAGCACAGTAGGGGGGAAAACTCTTATCACTAAGATTAAAATACAACTATCAGTCCCATCTGCAAACACTTCCATTCCAGTTCTAGGTCTTCCAGTCGACATATTTGTAATCGATAATCCTAGGGCAATAGTAAATAGAACAAATTCGAGTGCACCATTTGATCTAGCTACAGTCGATGTTAAATCACGCTTCACTGCAAGATTTGGATATAATACTTCCATTGGATTTCTTCAAAGTAACAGAATAACCGGAGACGTAACTGACATAGCTTATGATTTAAGCTTTTTCGAATCAGGAAGAACAAGCAACGCAAGCACTATTGAGTTTGAGATTGTGCCGCGCAATAAAGTCTTCATTGATGAACAAGGATTCATTGATGGAAAAGGATTCATGGTGAGGCACGAAACAGCCGCGGGCCTTTTCGACTGGGCTCAAGTGCTTAGTACACTTGGTGGTGCTTTTTCGCTTCTTATGTTTGTCTTCAAGATTCTATTTGGTCAGTTTCGTCTTCGGCCATGGGGATTCGTACAACGACGACTTCTTCGCAACAAGATTCTCAGACAATTGCCAGAATCTATGGTTAGTCTCAAAACGGCGTATAAACCTGAAGTCAATCAAGACTCCATTACCGATATGACATACCTCGATCAGCCGCATCCACTTCAACCTGGTATCGCAACATCCTGGATGCCAAAACACGCTGGTGATTTGAATTTTAGTACATTTATATTAAATCCCAGCCAAGTTCCAAACACAACATCAGTAATAGGTCCAATACAGCGCCAAAGCTCTAGTACTCAGCCTCGCACCGATGAAATAAGTCAGCTTAGATCAATGATGGAAGCACAAAAAATGCAGGCGAAAGCGCAAATAGAAGCCCAAATGAAGCAATTTGCAATGATGTCGGATCGGTTGGCAGCACTTGAAAGCGGCAACACCAGTCCTGATAATACTACCGCAATGCTGAATGCACTAATAGCAAACAATAATCGTTTACCGCACTTATCATTGAATCAACATCATATTAATTCCACCATTATGTCGTCTGGTACGACATCGTCAGTCGAGTCTCGCTTGACCAACCTCGAAATGTTCCAGTATCGACTGGGCACAATTTACTTGTCAAATAGCTTATTTGATGATACAACATTCTCATGATAATTCGCTTACCATTAATATTTAAAGAATATATTAGCTATAAATAACTTAATTATAACCCATTGCAACGTGATCATTATTAGTGTTATACACTTTTGTAATGCAGTTCACCTTTCACTAATGGAAACATCTATTAGTGATCTTCTGTTGCAATGTAGCATACTGTAACTACAATTCCATTAATAGCCATTGTTGTAGTTATTCCATTATTGTAATTATTCGTTGTCATCTGACTAATTCTATGTAGTACTAGTATCATTTCGATTGAAACAAACAATCAACCGGCTTATACATGCACGGTGGTGGTCCATATCAATGATAATTCTATGTTTATTCTTACTGTTACTACACTCCGTGTTCCTTTTAATACACAATCACAGGTGCAATCATTGTACTGCTCATTAATATAGTTCCATGTCCATATCGGTAGGGTCAAGTAGCACGAAGTACAAACGACGTTTTAATCTAGCACAATCAATGTGACTACAATGTCCAAGGCGGGACAATTCGTCATGTGCCACTCACTCTACCACATTCATCCGCATTCACCCTGATTACAATGGCAATGATGCCCATTTGACTTGCAACACGCGCACACATTCATAATTAATAAAGAATAACGATATACCTTCGTCTTCATCTTCATCCTACTATATCATTATGATAGCTTTGTTTCTTCACTAATCTTTACATGAGTACTAGCGTATTGTGTGTGTGTGTTTGTGTGTTATGCCTGCTTACTCCGAAACAGCACAATACTATTTCTGGCCATCATACAACCATCCTGTTAGCACCAGTAATTGGGCGCATTCTCGATAACCGGTTGTGGTTGGCACATTTTAGAGAATCACGCGTTCCAACGGTAATACCGCTGAACAGTGAGAACAAGCTAGGTTAGCGTAATTTATTAATTTATCCTAAAAGTCCTTTGTCGACTCATATCCCTACGCTCTCTCTCTCTCTTTCTCTCTCTGTTGCGTTTTCTATTTCTCTTTCTTTCCTCGTTTATTCGTCTCCATCAAATCCTAATTTTCCTAGCAACTATTGAAGACATTGCTTATTAATTGCTATGTGGTCGTAGCTTAATATATATACGCACATCTATCTATGCATTGCATTGTCGTGATTGTTGCTTCTACACTCCTCATATAATTCTACTTTCCGAGCACATCAATTAACGCTCTCCTTTTGTGCTGGCACATCCTCCTCCTTTTAGCATTTCTTTCATTTACTACTCTACTCTACTTTATTTTATTCTATTTAACTCGTAGTTCGTATATAGCGTGCGGTCGCAGTAATAATATATACTAGTTTAATCGGTATCCATCATAATTATAAAAATATAAAGCTTGTGGCACACGTATCGTACAATGACTCAAGAATTGACAGTGCAAGAAGGCTATCAGCAGTCGTCCATACGGGTATTCGGTAGCACGCTAATGATGATATTGACCCTTTGGAACACGTACAATGCCGCCAAACTACTGCTAACCGTTCGTCGACCTGTTTTCGTGCTTAATTTAATCCAAGCTTCGGCACCCGTGATAGCGCTCTTTTGCGCGTTAGGACGCGAACTATTAACCGATTATTTCTCGTGCAACACGGTAGCCTATGTTAATGTCACGTCTATTACCATTGGTATTCCCTCAATTTCGGCTATTCTACTCACTAAGGCCTATCATAGTGTAAACCAGAAAATGTGGATTCATTTGACTGCTTTTGTCTTCATAACCAGCTACATCCTCATGGGTATTGCCGGGTACTTTTCGATGGATATCGGGTATATAGCCTATACCAGATGCCGCTATCACATAAACGACACCTGGATTATCATTCGATGTGCGTTGGACTTTTACTTCAACACCATACTCATCTACTGCTTCGGTGTAGTTATTATGCGCGAGGCTAGAACGTACAAAAGTAGTATACGATCCACCATTGTACGCGAGGGTCTCATATACGCCATTTGCGTGATCATTTCCAACATCCTTTGCGCTCTCAGTATCCTTCTTTTGAAGCATGCACACAACTGGGAAATGCACATCTATGGCGCAGATTGTAAGTGGTACAATGATGCATACGCGCCTCCTATATATGAGCATAGTTGACTAATACATATGATATACACTTGCTGCTAATTATAGATTGTCTGGCTTCAACGCTAATATGCGTACACTTGCAGAATGCTCGTAAACGATATACTAAACGTGTTCAGGAAATGCGAGTAGTAGGCGGTTAGCGATAGTTCTACGCTTGTTTATTCACTAATCATCAACTAATTAGTTAGCTAGTTACATTTACATTTCATGTTGCTGTACTAATTATTGACTCTCTTTCTATTTAATAATAATAATAAAATGTTTATTGTTGTGCAGTTACGGCTAGTGCAGCAATACATCGGTCAGCGACCGGGTCAGTCATATCTTTGTCTAACTCCTTCCATTCCTATATTGTGCTTATTGTGATCATCGCAAATACACTCTGTTCAATTCTACGCATGCAGGTGCAAGTATATTTAATTGTACACCGCTAATATGGGACAGAAGAAAAGCCAAGAGAGAGAGAGAAACACACACACGCAAATATAAAAGATATCACGCTGCTGTATCCATTCAACATACGCGTGATTGATAATAATAAAAAAGAAAGAAGGAAAGAAGGAAAGGAATTAAAGAACAGACAACATATGTAATAATGATGGTAATACTAATGAAAATGATAAGCATGATGAATGTTGTTGTTGTTGCTGTTGTTGGAACAGCCCTGGTCACGTTCAACAAAAGAGCTCAATGATAGTAAAACGTCATTCAAAAAAAGGAAGGAATAATAGTAGAATAGTAATAGAAATAGAAGTAATGTTAGCAGTAAGAGAGAGAGAGCAGAGAGCAGAGACAATACGAATATGCGAATAAGAAGAAACAATAACGACTATGCCGGTGTTTTACCACCCGAGGTAGGTGGGTATATTACATGTCGTAGAATGTCACGAGCATGCTTTACCTTTGTATAGGCCAGCGATTCCGGGTCGGATAATGCTTCAAATAGGCTATACGTATGTAGTTGACGCTGCTGGTCGATTATCGTGACAATACGCGCATCCTCCGACAATACCAGTTTAACATGATCAAAGAAGTTAATCTATTATTATAGGCAATTAGCAGGCGTAGGTCATGATGCCTTCATCGTTATGGATACTCACTTGAACAATACGATTGCTAAGTCGGAATAGAACACCGTAGCGTGTGCGAGCGTATTTCGACATGCAGTCAAGTTGACTCGTACGATTCACATCGACGAACGTGTAATCCTGCGGCAAGTAAAGATGCTCATTCATGAACTCATGGAAATGACCAACTAGCTTAACCTTCTTGCGTAGTTCCGGTGCGTAATTCTCCACCGTATACGCCTCTCGAGTAAGCTGGTGCTTTTCACTATTAGGTGCATAACTGAAGTATTCCAAATGGCTGATGTGTACGTATACACGTAATAATGCATGAATTAGCATTGTATCGTCATTTCAATCATCATCATCATCATTCGCAACTTACTAGCTATCAGGTGCGCGTACCATACTGGTAGCATCGTTGAAAAAGACACCAATAGATCCGTCGGTCAACTCGTATCCAATACCGTATTTGTTGCTGTAGTCCATCCATTTGCAGACAAAGACAAGCGGCGCCTTTGGTGGTCCCTCAAGTTTCAATGCCGAACTAATGGCACGGCCCTGCTTCAAACGAGCAAAGCAACTCTCTAACACCTTGTACATTGTCTCCAACACCTCTAGATTATCTCGGCCCGCGAGTGTTTGCGGTCCATACTGATAACGTGGTGAAGTGGACGATTTACCGGTGCCCGCCACCGTCACTACACCTTGCGCGTCTTGTTGTTCGGCATTCTTAGCCTTGTTCGTCGCCTAGTCGAGAGTAGTATGGTTTGTTAATTAGTTAATAGATGATGCATGCTCACACTCACCTTATCCGCATGGGCTATATTCCCCTTTATACGACGTTCAGCTTTAGGTACTCCATTGAGTGCTGCTGCTGCCGCTGCAATCGCCGCTTGCTTATCATCGATAGGTTCGCCGTCGTCATAATAGTCCTCCAGACTCTGTCCCGGTGCGATGGCGACTAGTGGACGACGTACCTCCTCCACAACTACCGGTTCATATTGATCCTCAGTAAATGTAGGCGGGGCATAGAGTGCCGACAATGGAACTCGCAATGGAATTGGTCCACCACGAATAAATTGATGCTTCAACACATCATCCAGTGTAGGACGTGCCACTAGGAGTGTTCAATCGTCAGTATTCGATGTAGATATGCATGCAACAATGTCGTACTCACATGGATTTTTGCTTAATAATAGCGAGATCAGTTCTTTTGCCTCATTACAAACGGCAATATCCGGTGGGAATTGATAGGAGATCTCCCGGATTTTCCTACAATAACGTTAACTACAATGTATAGATAAATAAAAGCAATCAACTTACTTGTAGATTTCCTTGACATCCTTAGTTTGGAATGGTGGTTTACCAAATAACATTGTATAACTAGATAGGACGCATATGGGTCAATAAACTAACGAGCATAGTGCATAGCTAAATGCTAACACTTACAGAATAACACCCAATGACCAAACATCCACTTCATAACTATGGCCGTTATCCACATCGAATAGAATCTCGGGAGCAATATAGTTGGGCGTGCCACAAATAGTTCTAATAGTAATCATCGTAACATTAGATATTAGATATTAGGTCGTATTTCCATTAACAAGAAATAGCTGCATTGCTTACTTTTTCCGTTCATCGTCATCGGCCAACATGGCAGCTAGACCGAAATCGCCTATTTTAATCTTCATATCAGAGGTCATGAACACGTTGCCTAGTTTAAGATCTCGGTGAATGACATGCTGCGAGTGCATGTAACGGGTTGCCTCGACAATCTGACGGAAAAAGTATCTAGTCTCCGGTTCAGTCAATCGACGACGACGTTTCAACATATCCATAAGTGACTAAGCAACCGATTAGTTTCTTTATCCTGCACGAGTAGTAGTATTCGTAAATACGTACCTTTTGCTCGCACAATTCCAACACCATATAAACATTCGCTGTATCCTCGAAACAACTGAGAAATCGAACTACATGTGTATGATTCATACTTTGATGAATCTTAATTTCCGATAAAAGCTATTGAACAATATAGGAACGAATACAATAGTATACACATCATAATTAGTGGGTTGAACATCATCAATGCTTACTCCTAAGCAGATACTTGCCTTATTTTTGGTTTTCGGATTGCGTAGTGTAGACTTTGGCACCACTTTGACGGCAAGACGATTCTTATTCTCGTCGGTGGCTAGATAGACACGGGCAAACCCGCCCTGCAATAGAGTATGTTAGTAGCGTAACACGAACATCATGTTATATGTAGCCCCCTACTTCACCCAGCATATCGCCTGTGGTGTACCGACGTTTACTTCTCTTGTCGTAAATGTGATCAGGTAATGGCGCCCATTGTTTAGCGCTAGATCCACCGCCTCCACCTCCACCGGCACGTCGAGCATCAGCACCGTTTATCGGACGTGATGCTCCTGCCTCTACTCCTCCCGCACCTCCTGGACGTCTGGTTGCCGCGGTATTCATCGGCATATTGGCGTTATAAGGCATCGGCAGTCAAATGGTTACTAATAACAATAATAACAATATATATACAAGTATGTGTGTGTGCGTATGAAAGTTAGTCAGTTAGGCATGAAATACACATGCATATCCTTCATCAATGCGAAGGATAGACGAATAGATTCAATGTAGACATGCTTGATTACACCTACCAGTCTTGTACGGATTTCTTTTCCTTTTTTCTTCTAAATGATAACGTGACTGAAATAGATTCCACGTTGTTTTCCTATTCTTATGAATCAAACTATGATAGAATATTAACAATTTTATACTAATATTATATATATATGTGTATGTATGTATGGTAGAAATAACAAGAAATACACAATGTTCAACAAAGGAAAGATCACATTAACCAGAAAAGTGCATTATCAATTCACCTGAAGAAGGAGAAGGAGAAGGATGATTAATACAACGGTTGTTACCGTTAATGCGGAAATCAGGATGGATACTAAGCGACAGTAATAAACGGGATTCAAGGGATATTTTACGGTAGTGAACGCACGTATACACGCGTGTGTACTCAAGTACGCATATATCTATATATCTATATTTGTATACTACGCATGCACAAAAGTTGTACCCAAATCAAACAAACAATGAGGGGAAAGGAGAGAGGGCAATAGAGGAGAGAAACTCGGCAAAAGCCAATGGCGTGGTAGTGGTTAACAAAAACCAAAACAATACAAGTACGTTGTGTGATCAGTGAGTGTATGCGTATGTACCATTGAAATAGTAGACTACACTGCTCAAATAAAATACACTCGACTGCAGCTATAGTCATGTATAGTACGGTAGTAGATCGTGAGGATTCGTCGTGTAATTATGAACAGATGAAACTGTACATCCGTACTAGTAATATACTCAAAAGTATATATGCATTCGCTGCAATAATAGAAAGGAAACCACAAAAGAGTGAAATCAACTAGAAGATGCTTACTGGATATGTCAATGCCAATGTATGTTTGCACGGGAATTCGTAGAAGTAGTTGTGTGATTACTTAGACGGCTGATGATAGAGAAAACGGAAAGAAATAAAGCAATCAGAGAGAGGGAGAGGGAGACAGACACAATAATACTCAGTTAGTAAAGGGGTAGCAGAGGAAAAAGGACAGAAATTGTTGAGCGAGACGTTGTTTGAACCGGCGCAGTATGAAATGGAAAGGTAAATAACAAATCAAATTGTAGTGGTGACCACACTTGTTAACATTCTCATTGAAGGTACATCACACCTACAATGAATTGATGGCATGTAACTATATCACTCCTAATACTGTTACTATTACTCTTACTCCTAGAGATATCAACTGAAAAGCAATGTATAACAAACAGATATGAGTAACAAATATAGAATCGCATGTATGCATCTATATCTGTATATTGCTTGTACCTCCAGCTGATCTAGTTACGCAGGTCACTTGATACATTGAGTCAGAAGGGCGACTAGATGATCAGCTGACGCAGTCTACTTGTGCGATTTAAATAAAGCATTTGTCATAGAATAGCAACGATGATACGGTCCTGTTATATCATTGTTGTAACATATCAATCCTTAATGGCAGAGAACCATACTACAAATATATACGCGCGTATCCGCTCCTTTGGTATACATACTTTGAAGGCAAAGTTACTTCAGATTGGAAACAGTACCACAACACGAGATGAGACAACTTGACAGAATAGACGATGAGAAACACGACGACGAGTACAAACGAACGTGGACCAACACGACAATAACAAATAGGTCGACAGTGGTAATGCTGCTGGAGACAACAGGTAATTCTATGTTGGAGAGTGGAACGAAAAGGAAAAAAGAAGAACTAGTTACTGGTGTTGTCTTTGTTGCAGCTGCAGCCAGGTAATAATATATAATAACGGAGTAGACGGTGGAGTTCAATGCTGCTCGCTATAGGCACAAAAAGACAACTACAGATCCCCCGCCAAACCCGTAAATACTCCGATGTAGGCGGGCACGACGAGTATGGCACATGGAATGTTTGAATAAAGACATGCACCAATCGGCATGCGGTTTTATATGGACAAATGGAGCATAACCAACTTATTGACTATTTGTCTGTATAAATAGATATCAGGTACGCTTGTCTGCTACAATAGGACCATGAGCAAGCATCCAATGGAGTATCATAGTCATTCATCAAGGAGACAAACGAACGAACAATCATATAGACAATAGCGTATGATGATGATGATGATAATGATGCGTAGTATGGCATGGCATGGCATTATGTACAAAGCAGATATAATAAGGCGACTAGTTTATTGAACTGAATACCATGCTATCCATTATAGCTACATCTCATTTGTACAGACTTTTTCCATCCAATTTGCGCAGTTAGCCTTCTGTTCTACAAATAAATAATATTTAACACTTACAAGGACTCCTGTATTTTAGACGATTGACGATACAATCTGGTTAATTTGTTTTTTGATGTTTGGATCCCTCTTGATCTTGTCCATCTTGATCTTGATCTTCATTCAGTGAATGCTTGGCGGATGTACCAGGGTCAGGAGGAGAAACGGCACGTCGTTGGAATTGTGTTGGAATAAGGTTGTCCTTACGAACACTGCGAATAATCTGAATAAAATTCAGACATGCAGCCATATCCCGATTCCATAAGCGGTGTTCGTATCTTTTAAATTCCGGGTCCTCTTTATAATCCACCTCCAGCTTGCCCTCTCGCTCCTTCTTAGCCTTTATATCTTTCATGGCTTTATTACAAGTTTGATGTGTGCATCTAATAAAATAATTAATTAATATATTGTAATAAATTGCAAAGTGTAATAAATTGTACTTACCTTAAAAGACCATGACAGATAATTCTATGGCTGTCTTCATGTTTCTTGAGTCGAGGATTCGCGACCTTCTTGAATTTCTCAAGTGTGGGATTCTTGCAAGCTGGGCAGCACTTGCTGGTCTTGTGCTCGTCGATTAGAAAGACTTTAAACCCATGTCGTTTCAAAAGCCTTCTAAAGCCAATACCGCGTATGGGCTCGTGATACTTGGTGTGAGGAGCGGACCAGTTTCCCATCACAAATGCTGCATCCCTATCGAATTTCTTCCTTAAGTCATCAATCAGCTTTTGATCACTTTGTTGCTTGCTGATGTAGGCTGACAGTTTCAACTTCCTGAAGAGAGGATGTTGGGTAGGATGGTCGGTGGTGGTATCTCGGTAAAAGCTGGTGAGAACATCTGAGTGCTGTGCGCGACACTTCAGATAGTCCTCATATTCCGGTAGAGATACCGAGTTGCCCTTGGTTCCTGAGAGAGCCACCTCGGCCTGCTGCACCGCCTGGTTCCCCTTCTTGCAGTCCTCGCGAATCTGGCGGTATTTCTTCGTCCTCCGCATCTTGTCTTGATGTAGTTTCGTGTACCGATATTTGCGCTTATTTTTCACCGTCGAGTTTTCGTGTACACAAAACAGTAAGTTCCTTCTTCCCGGGTCCACCGCCACGCATTTGCCGTTGATTGCCTTGTGATCATCAGTACCCAATTTACTGATATACGGGAAGGGATCCTTTGCTGATTTCGTTCCCCGTCTCTTGGTGCCCTTCTTGATGACCGTGACCCCAACGCCATCGGTTTCAATCGAATAAAAAAACTCGAGCTTGCCACCCTTTTGATCCCTGAATACCTTTCGATTGAGCTCCACGACTTCTTCCCAATGCCCCTTCTTTTTCTTCTTAAGGGCTTCCCTCCTCTGCTTATCGGACCATTCCTTCTCCAATTCCTTCTGCTGATCAGTCTTCTTATCCGCATAACTGCGTCCTAATATGTTCTCACAAAGGATAACGGTGTCGATGTGGACGTAACACGGTGAGAAGGATCGGCGCAGGGGGAAACAGTTGAAAGGCTTTAACTCGAGGTCGTCAAAGAGGCGCGCAAGCTTAAAGAACGCTTTGAAGTGCTTCACCGGGTTTGCTTTACAGTCGTAATAAAGGCCGTTTTCACCAAAGTCATAGCCCTCAGTGTAAGCATCCAAAACGTCTTTAAATGTGTCAAATGCCTCAGTAAAGGTGGGATCCTTTTTAGCCAACGCTTCAATCCCCCCTCGGTGTACCATCGCTAGCTTGAACTCTTTTGCTGGATCAGTGATTGCTTTGATTTCCTTGCGAAGCTCATCAGCTTTTACGTCCTTGGGTAACCTCTCCTTCATATCCTTTAGCATCTCCTTGACCTTGAAATGCTTGTTAACAGCACGCCGAAGGAACTCGCCAAAGCGCAACCTGACGTTGTTGGTGTAAGCAACGTGCATCTTCGTTGCCTCGTAAGTAGCTGACTGATCGGCATAGGCTAACTCCGGCGGTTGATAGCGAGCAAATTTAAGGTAATCATCCAAATGCTTCTTGATGAACTTGCGAAGTTTAATTGTTTCCGGTTTGGGCCTGCCTTTTCGCGTACGCGTGACTAACGAAAGCCATACTTGCTTGAAAAAGTCTTCACAAATATACTCTTCGAACTTAAAGTTCGGATTATCCTTATATTCACGGAGAAAAATGTATTTCGCGAAGGAGTAGGCGTGGAAGGTCGTGGTGTGCACGATGTCTACAAAATCGCGTAAAGCACCGCGACGCTCCTTCTTCCAACCAATGCCGGAGATAGAAGACTTCACAGCCAGAACTCGTTCACTATCGGCAGAAGTAGACGAGCCATGAGTGCCTGGCTGTGACGCCATGGATGAAATGGAATAGTATTCAATGGAATAGCAGTATGTTAAAACGAGCACAGTTACAATATGAAGGGTTAATTAATCTTTTATTTTATTGTAGTATAGACGCTTCTTTATATACGTGGCACGTTGGTAGTACTAACTGCGCGGATCTGATGACGTAGGGGTGAAACGCTCGTGCAGACACATACAGGAAGGGTGAATCTATTATGGTAAGTAGTATCATTTACAGCGCAGCACAGTAAGACTCGTATCATCTAGTGTCATTGTAGCAATGGTATAACGCCGATGATAATTTAGCAATCAGTAAGCATTTTAATAAGTACTATTGAACTTGTTAACACTTTATTAAATATATTCGTTATTAATAAATGAACAGAGTCTTGTAATGGATGTTAATATATTCATTTGCATTCTACTAATGCCTCCATTATCAACTTCTCCTTATCTATTTGTTAACACTTGGTTAATGGTCTATCAATCCATTTCCAAGTATCCATTTCATTGCTGCTTCTCTTTCCCTTTCCCCTTTACTTCACTACCTACATTATTTCCTCCTCCTTTACTTCGTTACCAATGATAATACATTTCCATTCCTCATTATCGACTGATGTATAAATTGTTAATTTTCTTTATTAGTCAATAAAAGCACTCTTTCTCTCTCTTTATCAATGCTGTCTTCTTCGTACTAACCTCACTTCCCTTGTCATTCAGTAACACACTTATTTGTGTCAACTGCATTCTATTTGTTTCTTTTCTTTTCTTTTCTTTTTCTCTCTCTTTAACAACACACGTCTACTTCCTCTTGACTATATGCTAGCTAGTTCTTTTACTTTCTCAGTAATACGCGTCTTCTTCGTGTCCTTCACATTCCACTTACTTCCTCTTTCACTTTAGCATACACATTCCTAATAGCAGCTATTCTGCCATACTATCTTTATGACTTTTATTTATCTCTTTGTTTTCCTCTTCCTCTAAACTATCTACATGCTCACTTGTCGTTATTATTAGTATACCAGTAAGCCTTGTTTATTGCTCGTTCTAGTCCTTTGTTCTCTATCACTGTCCTGCTTATTTATCAATGTTTAAGCGTTTACTGCTCTCGTTGTAATATGTACCTTTTACTTTTACCACTCTTTTCCGTCATCTGTTTGTATGCCACCCTTACGTCATGCTTTTATTTTTGTATTTTCATTTGTTTACTGCCATCTACATACTCTATTTACCGCATACAAGCATACACTGCTTCTTCGAATAAACTAGCATACGTGTTCATGCATCCTTTCTTGCTCATTCCTTGCTCATTCGTGACAACTCAGTCATTCTACTAGTTACTGCTTGTTTATTACATTGTTTATCGTGTATTCTATTTGTTCACTCGTTGCTCTCTATGTAAGTAACCGTAAGCATTATTATCATAATTTATCTACCATGCTAGTTTATTACTACTTGTAAGTACATGACATGGCAATATCCAACTATACTAGTACACTTGTATCATCTACCTTATAGAATTGATGATGATAGTTATCGCTATCAATAAATGATTCATTACTAATACTGAATTGTTATTATTATCATGCTATATCAATTGGCATTTCTATGGTAATAATGGTGTTAACAATTGTGTTAATCTATTTATTAATAAACTGCAAATGTTAAAGGATAAATGCGCAAAATGGATGGAAAAACACTGTATGTCATTATAAAACGAGCAAAATGAAACATGCTTATTATTGTTATGGCAGCTTTGTAGGATGTAACAATTACTAGAGACAGGAATTGATTACTGGCCAATCAATGCGACATTAATATAGAGTGAATTCTCTTAAGTGAATGAATTCACCCCCCTGATCTAACACTTTTAACTTCTCGTTCACACCCACTTCAATCCACAACTTCCTCCTTTCTTATTCTATTGGAATAGTCTTCTGTTGACACATTGCTTGAATTCAGTAGATTCCGTGTTTTGCTTTTCATCCTGTGAGCTGGTTTGTAACAATAGACACCCTGCGGTGACATACACATACACTGCTCGCGTTCTCCTGCTTTTCCTTTGCTGCGACACGTAGTCTTTTGAAGTGCATAGACACACCTGCTGGTCATTATTCCTTTTTGCACTCTATCACTTCAACGAAGCGTATAAACAATCGTTTCTCTTTCTCTTTCTCTTTTGCTTTTTCTTGCTCGCTTTTACCGATCCACTTTAGTGTCGCGAACCAACACGCTACATTAGTCTACTGCACGCACCGTCCATACACGTATATGCAAACAGTCTAGTCGATAATCATGTCGGATTCAGACGATAATGTGCCACTAGCACAGAAATTCAGTCATGATTCAGGTAAGTAAACTTGCTAGGAAAAGTTATTATTGTGTCATATTAACGGGCATTTTGTCGACTTGCCTTTATCATTATTACTGTTACTACCGGCAGGTTTTCCTACGCAAAACTCGTCTGTCGTTGATAGCGATGAGGATATGCCACTGGCAGCGAAGCTCAGTGCCATTAACTCCGGTAAGTGACGAGTCACCTTACTATTACTAGTTTGTGGCACCTATCACGAAGATGATTCTTCTATAAAACTATTCTATTCAGTATCAACATGGTTACTAACTAAGCGCATTATACTTACTCACGCTTATTCTAGCAACCCAGGATATTACCTGTATTAAGCGTAAGTTGTTATTGCTTGTTTATTTGTTTATTTGTTTATAATAACAATGCCACTATTTTGTATAATAGAAGCAGATGATAGCTCTGATGATGAAATGCCCTTAGCTGTTAAACTAAAGACAGGTGCCGTGAATGGATCCAATGGTACACCGGTATCGGTTAAAAGTGAACCGTCAGATATGCCGATGAATGGTATTGAATCCACGCGAGTAAAGCATGAACCATTAAATAGCGATGATAGTGATTCGGATGTGCCCTTAGTAAGTATCTATACATTGCTAGTATCTATTATATATATATATATATATTAACTGAATTGTAACATAATTACAGGCTAATTACATTAAATCTCGACCTGCAACTACTGCTCCTGTAAGAGAATCGATTTCGTGATCTAATTGCTATGACACTAACTAATTAATATATACACACATACACGAATTAAGGCAACACCAAGTAGTAGTCTTGAGGTAAGTTCGTGCTTGTGTTCATAGCTTGATTGTTGCTGTTTACTTAACATGTGCACTTAGAGTACAAGCAAGAAACGTAAATTGTCAAGTAGTAAGAAAGAAGCCGAGAAAGCTAAGAAGCGTGCGGTTAAACTGGAGAAATCCACGAAAAATAAGGTGAATGACACGTCAACGGGTCGTGAACGAAAGTCTGCAAAAGCAGGTGTACCCGTAAAGGAGGAGATCAAGGTCAAGGTTAAGAAACAAGAAGATGATGACGACGCCGAAGATGACACACACCGATGGTGGCTTAATCAAGATCGTGATAACTCGGTGAAATGGAAGACACTACGTCACAATGGCGTGCTATTCCCTCCCGAGTATAAGCCACATGGCGTGCCTTTAATATACGATGGTAAGTCATCTGCAGCGACAATGACAGCGACAACAAGTAAGCAGCGAAAACTGAACAACTAGTAGGAAAGGAAATTGTACTTGAGCCAGCAGCCGAGGAGATAGCCACGTTCTTTGCTCAAATTCTACACATGGATCATGCCACCAATCCAGTATTTCAGAAGAACTTCTTCAATGATTTCCTTAAGGTTTTGAAAACGTGTAAAAAGGTAGGTGAATAAGCATAGAATGGATA
This sequence comes from Syncephalis plumigaleata, assembly GCA_025201365.1. Taxonomy (NCBI): domain Eukaryota; kingdom Fungi; phylum Zoopagomycota; class Zoopagomycetes; order Zoopagales; family Piptocephalidaceae; genus Syncephalis; species Syncephalis plumigaleata. The sequence continues at coordinate 6,875 of JAIXMF010000066.1, read as the reverse complement.
ATGGAATAGCTAACAGCATTGCCTTTATACATGTATGTATGTAACAGCCAACACCGATACAAGTATTTGAAAAGTGTGATTTTACACGGATTGCCCAGCATTTTGAAGAGGAAAGAGAGCGCAAGAAGCAAATGACAAAGGAGGAGCTTAAGGTAATTCATTGATATCACTCCTAGATTGTACACTGACTAACTTCATTATTGGTACAGGCCCTTAAAGAAGAGAAAGTCGCCATTGAAGAGCAGTATGCGTATTGCATGCTAGACGGTAGACGAGAGAAAGTCGGTAACTTCCGTATTGAACCCCCGTCGCTCTTCCGTGGTCGTGGCGCACATCCAAAAACTGGCTGTGTCAAGAGTCGAATTAAGCCTGAACAGGTCGTGCTAAATTTGGATGCTGGCGCGCCCATTCCGCCCCCTCCTCCCGGGCATCAATGGGGTGGCATTGTACACGATCCAACTGTAACATGGCTCGCTATGTGGAAGGAGAATGTCAATAACACGGTCAAGTATGTATTCCTAGCGGCCAATAGCTCTATCAAGGGACAAAGTGACATGAACAAGTTTGAGAAAGCTCGTGAATTGAAGGTAAGTTATTTGACTGTTTGTTTAATACGTATACGAGTATTAACACTTGCACTGTTTCAGACTTGCATCGATAAGATAAGGCGAGAGTACACCAAGGATTTGAAGAGTCGTACGTTGCAAGCGTGTCAGCGCGCCACCGCCATGTACTTGATCGATCGATTTGCCCTTCGAGCTGGCAATGAGAAGGGAGAAGACGAGGCAGATACGGTCGGTTGTTGCACATTACGCTACGAGCATATAAACCTCGAACCACCCAATCGCGTTATCTTTGATTTCCTCGGTAAAGATTCGATTAGATACTATAGAGAAGTCGAGGTCGACACTCAAGTGTGGAAGAATCTGAAGAGTTTCAAGGATCCACCCAAGAAAGCGGGTGATCCATTGTTTGATCAATTAACGGTAAGTTAATAATAATAATAATAATAAGTGTGAATGATTAACTACAACTAAACTATGACATAATTATTGCCATTTGCTAGACCACCACGTTGAATCGACATTTATCCTCGCTTATGCCAGGATTAACCGCCAAGGTCTTCCGTACTTACAATGCATCTCATACATTCGAGCTTGAATTGTTGAAAACACCAAAAAACACCACAATAGCCGAGAAGGTGCTAGCCTACAATCGTGCCAATCGTGAAGTGGCCGTGTTGTGCAACCATCAGCGTGCGGTGCCTAAACGACACGACGATCAAATGATTCGTGTTTCCAATAAGGTATGCCACTAGATTAGCATTGGTTATTGTTGTATTTATATATTTATATTGCATAGATAAAATCTATCAAGTATCTTCGATGGAGGGCCAAACGGGAGTTGATGCAATTGAATCCTAAAATCAAGAAGAGTAATCCTAAGTTGGTTGCTCCCGAGTCAGATCTGGATGAAGACTGGTGTAACGAGTATGAAGACAGTTTAATTAAAAAGGAATACGAGAAAGCCGAGGCCAAAGTGGAGAAGATGCGGGAGAAGGCCAAGGAGGAGGGGGAGAAACCACCATCGAACGATGTCATTCAAGCTGTTCTCGATAAGGCCAAAGAATACGACGAGCGTATCATGACTGAGCGTAAAACAGGCAAACTGGAAGTAAGAAGAACGGTAACGGAGGAACGACTAAAGGATGTGATCGACAAGTTATCCGACAGAATTATTGCAGCTAAAAGTGACATGATCGATAAGGTGAGTGATGATGATGATGATGCTATACGGTGTTACTAATTCATGAATATATATATATATATATAAAACAATAATAGGACGAGAATAAGACGACAGCATTAAGTACGTCCAAGATCAACTACATCGATCCTCGTATCACTACCGCTTGGTGTCGTACTCATGATGTGCCACTCGCCAAGATGTTCAATGCTACACTACGTGATAAATTCCGTTGGGCAATGGACGTGGACGCCAACTGGAAGTTCTAGGAATGATTCGCGTATATCGCTTTTTGCATAGATCTGTTTACACAAGTGGATACACTTTTGTTTTATTTTCTCGTATATCTACTATAACAACAATAACAATACATTATAATATTGCTCAATTGTGATGATATCAAGTGGTTCAAGCATCAAGTGTGTTCATTCCAATGACATCATACATCAATAGTAATAGCTGTAGTGATATTCAGTTATATTGCTATATTGTTTATTAAACAACCTATACATGTCGAATCTAGTAACTAGGTAGAGGAATAAGTGTGATACCAGGGTAATTGATGAATTGGTTTTTACATCTATCCATCTATATTACCTATACATTCATACAAAGTATTTGGTAACCATATTAATATAGGGGAATAGATTTGTCTGTTGTCAAATATACGATGGTTATACAGCATGAAAGGAGGGCGCAGTATCAGAGCTGTCTAGCCATCATCACTATCATCTGCAAGTTAGATTACAGTATAAGTACAAAGTATTCGAGTATATTTGTTATTTCATCTATTCTGTTTCGGTCATGATTAAAGGATTTAGTAACGCGTACGACTATTAGATTATTATATCTCTCGCTTATCACTTCATCATATCTATCTATTAGAGTATTCATTTCTTGTTGTTGTTGTTGTTATTGTTATTATTAGCAACTTACAATGTTCGATCATTCAACTGATAATGGCACAATGGCACGTGGAACTGCATTACATAATGATGAGCTTCGACTGCCCGAGGAAGAGCTTATGCCATCATCAACGGCAACCCTAGTGACCACGACAGCCAACCAGGGCACAGCTAATAAACGTGCATCATTTCTGGATAAACGACGTAATCGTTGGATTATCGCTCTAGTTGGCGTAGTATTAGCAGCCGGTATCGGTTCGGGTATTGTTATGGCCGTGGCACGAAAAAGTGGTTCCTCACTCCTAGGCGAAACTAATGGTGGCGTCGGTGGTGGTAACGGAGCAGGTGGCGGTAGCGGTGGTGGCGTGAAGCGTCATGCCAATCTCATTCCGTTAAATGAGAAATTCCCCTATGGTATGAAACCGGTACATGGCGTGAACATCGGTGGCTGGCTTCTACTCGAGCCATTCATTAAGCCGTCCATGTTTACCCAATTTCCACCCGAGGCCAAAGTGGTAGACGAGTGGACATTCTGTCAGAAATTAGGACGTGATGAATGTCGTAAAGCTATGCGCGAGTAAGTGGATACATCTACAATGTTAGCATGATCTATCTAGGCATCATTCTAATCCGTACCGTTACTATTATTATTAGGCATTTCGAGACTTTTGTTACGGAAGACGACTTTCGTAAGGTTGCCGATCTTGGCCTAGACCACGTGCGTATCCCAGTGGGTTACTGGGCACTTGACGTGCAGGGCGATGAGCCCTACGTGCAAGACAGCTGGGAATACCTGGTCCGCGGATTGGATTGGGCGCGTAAATACGGACTACGCGTGATGATCGAGCTACATACGGCACCTGGCTCGCAGAACGGCTGGAATCATAGTGGTCGCGAGGGCACGGTAGGCTGGCTCGATGGTACAGCCAAGGGACTGGCACACGGAGAGCGTACTCTACGCATTATGCAACGACTACTGGAATTCGTGGTGCAGCCGCGTTACAGCGATGTCGTCACGCTATTTGGCGTGCTTAACGAACCATTTGCCGCCAAAGTAGGTTTGGACAAGGTGAAGCAATGGACGAAGGATGCCTACGCGCTAGCACGTTCCACCACCAAGAATGTCAAAGGAGCCGGCCCCATTCTCGTGGTACACGAAGGATTCGCCGGTCTCTCCAAATGGCAAGGGGAAATGCCAGCTCATAAATACGATCGTGTGGTACTTGGTAAGTGTGTGCGCATACCAATGAGTGGTTAAGCGAGATAGATAAATAGATGGCAAACGCTAATTGTCTTTTATGCGTGTATGACGTTATATGATAAAAGATGTACACAATTACTTTATTTTCGATAGATACTTAGTGGGATTAGACATGCCCGGTAAACTCAATCTCACCTGTACCACTTGGCAGCATGATATTCGAGCGAGCGAAGAGAAATTCGGACCCACGATGGTTGGTGAATTCTCGGTAGCCACCGACGATTGCGCACAATTCCTCAACGGCGTAGGCAAGGGCGCGCGCTGGGACGGCACGTATCAAGGCAGCGAGCCAGCTCACCCAGGGGCCACCTGTGCCGGTCGTACCGATGTCAAGGCATGGTCACCCGAGTACATCGGATTCCTGCGGCAGTTCTCCGAGAAACAAATGGATTCCTTTGAGAAGGGCGGTGGATTCGGCTGGTTCTACTGGAATTTCAAAACGGAAAATGGCGTCAATCCTCAATGGGATTATTTCTTAGGCGTGGTAAGTAACAACAATAATAGTAATGACAAACGATGATAGCATGGTGTATTTCCAAGTATTCTATGCAATAATGCTGCATCCGTCTATTTTATTCATTTGAAACATGGAAGCTCGCCGCAAATGCCACTAACCTCATCTCATACTGTTGTATTTCTATTTAGGAAAAAGGATGGTTACCGCCCAATCCATCGAATCGTACAAACCATTGTGATGTCTGGCCTGCCAATGTCAGCGTACAGCGTCATCCTATCATGTAGAAGTTGTGCAATTACTTTTACTTCTTCGTATATTTCTATCTGTTATTGTCGCCGATTCCTTTCTTTTCGCTTTCTTCACATTAAATGATATGCCCCACATTAGTTGAGGTCACTGTGCTATCAATGATATCCGTCAGTGTATAAATCTATAATATTAAATGAGGCCTCATTAGACAAGGAGTATGTGTGTGTATGTGCGACTGCAGGCTGCTGTTCTCTCCGTTATACCACACAGTCTATCAATGCTCTTCCTTTTCTTCCCTTATGCTCTCGTGTTCATCTTCGTGTGTGTGTGTACGTATATTTGTGTTCCTACATTGTCATAAACTGTATTGAACACACAACAGCTATATATCATAATAAAAATTATGATCATCGTCATAGCAGGCGTATATGTGTACATGTAGATCAATGTTTAACATTTCTATTAGTATGAAGACAAGTACTAATTATGTACAGGGTTTTTCCAAGCGATTAGCATTGTTAGTCTTTATCCTTTATTTTTATTAATAAATAGTTTTGCATAGTAGTTAACATAACTATCTATGCCGTTATTACCATCTATTAGTGTCATATTAGCTATTGATGTATACTATGCAAATAAAGATATAGCCATCATATAGGATTTCCTCGACACATTTACAATATGCAATACAATGTCAGACAGTACCACTACAAATACAAAGTGGTAAGCGACGCGATAGGTAGTAGTTAGCACGGATATTACGTATGTACGCGTACTTTCACAACGCACGAGTAGAAGGTGTAGTGTTCGTTACGTATACATATCGCAATTGGATGAACAAAAGCACTGGCTAGTGATTAACACGAATACCGCGTACTCGCATATATTCATAAAACATGAGTAAGTAATGCAAAGCAGCGAGTGGAGACGTTGTATGCTGGCAAGCAAGCGTGGTGTCTAATGCATAGCGCGAGTGTTACGTATGCGTACGTGTCCCCACATACTACGAGCAAAGATCAGCAAGTCAACACGAATAAAGTGGTACAACGCGGCAAGCAAACGTCGTGAATAAAGGACACGGCATGAAATAATAGAAATACACGAGTGAGGGTGAGGGAGTGTCGCAAGCAAGTAGACAAGGGAGCGAGAGAGAGAGAACTGAATAGAGGATAGACCAGTATGGAAGACCCAGTGGCGTATATGCCACGTTGATCGACAACGAATAAAGAACCAACTACTACACAGCGTGAAGAGCAACGTGTGCCTATGACAGAGTATACAGATTGGAGTGAGGCTGCCGACGAGTAGCGATACAAAATACGAGTACGCGACATACAATCAACATAATCGACAAGTAGTCATTGGCAAAGCGGCAGACTAGACGGGAACAAGACGACCAACCGAGAACAACACAAAGATAGGTAGTATACGCTTGCAGCTAAGCGTAGCCTGTATATGACTGTAAACGAAGGTGGAGTAAGAGGAAAAGCATGAGTTGTAGTGGTGTATGTGTGGTCAGAGGACGAATAAAAGAATAGAAAGCAATTGACGAGAGAGTGTGTGTATTGACGAGCATTGCTATCGTCTATGAGTGTCACGGTAATAGTTACGTGGTAACGAGAAAACGAGCAAGGAATGAGCAAGGAAGGGTGCATGAGCACATATGTCAGTTTATTCGAAGAAGCAGTGTATGCTTGTATGTGGTAAACAGAGTATGTAGATGGCAGTAAACAAATAAAAATACAAATAAAGCATGACGTAAGGGTGGCATACAAACAGATGACGGAAAAGAGTGGTAAAGTAAAATGTGCATATTATAACGAGAACAGTAAACGCTTAAACATTGATAAATAAGCAGGACAGTGATAGGAAACAAAAGACTAGAACGAACAATAAACAAGGCTTACTGGTATAGTAATAATAACGACAAGTGAGCATGTAGATAGTTTAGAGCAAGAGGAAAACAAAGAGATAAATAAACGGCATAGAGATAGTATGACAGAATAGCTGCTATTAGGAATGTGTATGCTAAAGTGAAAGAGGAAGTAAGTGGAATGCGAATGACACGAAGAAGACGCGTATTACTGAGAAAGTAAACAAGTAAATAAAAGGAAAAGGAATAACTAGCATATAGTTAAGAGGAAGTGGACGTGTATTGTTTACTGACAAGTGGAATGTAGTTAAGAAGAAGGCACTTACTGTTTAATGATAAGGGAAATGAAGTTAGCACGAATAAGACAGTATGTGAAAGAGGTCA
>JAIXMF010000065.1:0-48149 GCA_025201365.1 Syncephalis plumigaleata | reverse complement strand
TTTATTTCTACTAATCAGGATCATTAGTAAAAAGAGTATAAATTGGATAACGATAATCGAAAGTTATCACAATAAGCATTGCAGTAAACTGCCAGGAATCAATAGTAGATTCGGCAAGGATCACGGCAAGGATAGTTGCACGGATAGTTGCAAGGATAGTTGCAAGGATAGTGCAGTATTGGTATTATTCATTGCATGGATAATCGCAAGGTCGCAGGGCCATCACAGGATAACCGGGCATTCACAGGGATCGTAACAGTTTCGATTTGAGCATGAACTGAAAATGGGAGTGGCCAGTGTCGTGCGCGCAAGTAAAGCAGCACCGATAATGGTGGTGGCGAGGATCATTGTCTTCTTAGCAATCATGTTGAGTTCTATAAAAGTCGTGGCAAGCAGGTAAAAGTGAATGAAACGATGAGTTGAAAGTCAAGCAGTCGAGTGAATCTGATATAATGTAATGTTCTAATTAGCATCGAATACTATTCATACGACGTGCTTTTATAGCCATTTCCTCTTGAACCACTGATTACATCAATAGCATGCCGTAAACAGAATACTGTCATTATTTGACATACTAATGACTTGCGTAAATAATACTACGTGTGCGTGCGTGCATTCTAATCTGATATATATCATGTAAATGTCAATGGCATGCGCAATAACGAGTATGCGAAGACGTGGCTTTGCAGTCATCCTAAAATGATCATTATCTATAAGTGTAAACGCAATCTTTATCTCGTGGGACGTCACCTCTTTGTGACAGGGTATGTCTTTTTTCCTCGCCTTTGTAGCGTCATTCATGATTGACAACAAATGATGCTTGGCATTTTTTTTAGTTTAAGAAAGATATTTGTTGCAATTATTTGCTTGTATTATAATGAAAGCTATATATTCATTCTAGGTACAGGACAATGAATCATTTAAATGATGCATATAGCAAGCAATATTGGTGCTATGATAAACATCAAAACTGGCATCAATTTCGTAGTAAAAGCGGATGTCAACTTATAATGGCAAGCATTGTTGCAATGGCCTGAACAAAGAACGCCCGATGCTACGACAAGGCAACCATTGCAGGTCACATCCAATACTCCCTGTTATATTTACGCTCTTCTTTGGTGAATCAAACTAGTAAGGCATGTCAGCTTTTGTCTTTTTGTGTTTCTTTCTCTTTAGCATTTCTTAGCATTTCCTAGCATTCATTTAGCATTCATTTAGCATCCATTTAGCAATATTGTAATGCAATATGTATCAGTTCATTATTCGGTATTGCTTGTTCTTCATTGTATATTGTTTGATATATCACACTGCACGAGTAGCATCAGATCTTACGGTGTTTGATGACAAAAAACCAATCACATTCTCGACACTTGATTATTTCGCATACAATCGATCTTATTACACGCATGCAGGTCAGGCGATCAGTTGGACCTGGGCGAATAACACATCAAATTGTACACTGGGTCCGCTTGACGAAAACTTAAAGAAGATAGCCAATGACTCGTCCGCCGACCTAGAGTCGAACTTTGCCATAGTCACGTCAATTAACGATGCGAAACAAGCTGGGTGTACAACCATTAGAGAGGTGAGTTCAACCCATCGTTTATTCAATTGATTGCTAACGATTTCGATCAATTGTAATCATATAGATCGGCCATGCGGTCGAGGAGATATCGAAACAACTGGCATCACTTCGTCAGCCAAAAGTCGACCTCCTAATCGTGACGGTGATCACCGCGAGTCCGACATTATACTGGGGACCCGGCTCCTATGGCTATTACTCGGCGAAATCACCAGGCAGAGTGGAGAATCCACCACCAATCGATATAGCCTTGCTCGACCAGAATGTGAGCAGGGAATTCTACAAGTTGGACCAGTTGAAGAAGGGATCATTTCGCTATAAGGCCACCCAAGGTTAGTCAGCATACTAATATGTATGAAATGATGATTGACGTCATTCTCATTGCTACCTACTATTAGAGGATGGTCCATGGAACAACTACTTTCGTTCTAAAAGTAGCTGGGGATGCGGTATAGGATTTGGTGCATTGGTATGCAGAATGAGCAGGATAGTAATATATAGCGCGATACCTCGTCATTAACGTGTAGTCACACCGATAGATTCTTGTGTTCTTGCTCTACACGAGTATCCGTGCAGTAAGGGCCCATTTACTTGGACAAATACCCACTGGTTTCCCAAGATATATATTTGTATTAGCAGTATTGTATAGTATAGGTGAGAAGTCATGCTAGAGCAACATGATGATAGAGACAACTAATGATGACGTGTTCGCCATTACATGTAGCCCTTGCCACTCAGCTAAGTAGTCTAGCATCGTTCATGCAAGAGGATGCGGCATACTGTGCCATGCAATATTTTAGCATACTTTTACCTTTGCTTCTATTTGTATACTGGTATGTACCTGCTTACTAGCGTATTATATTCGCTATAGCTCATCATCTCACGTCATTTACTTGGGTTAAGGTTGAACAAAGTTAGAGTACTACTGCACCGAATGGTCTACATCGTTCTAATGAGCCTCGTCGCACTTAACATGTGCGTCATACTGGTAGTGCTAGTCGCTTCGGTTACACTGCTATACACCGTTAAGTATACCATTGACATGGATGCCGGTTACTACTACTGGAAGGGTATTATGTACATTTGTATATTAAGCTGCGGTAGCGCCCTCAGTTTATCCGGTAAGCACTGTAATAAATTCAACTAGTGGTCAAATGAAGCTGATCACACATCGCCAGTATTTATACTTGGACGGAAAAGTTACATGTCAAAGGACGATCGATATGCGCAGTTTAGCTTCCTTGGTGTAAGTAAATCGGAATAGACGATACAGCATCACTGTCACGTATTCTAATCATCCAATTCATGACAATGGAATAGGCGGCAGTCATTGCTGTTTTCATATTTCTTGCAGTTCTATTCTCCTCGGTAACGGGTATTACACGCGTTTTCGTAAATAGTTTCACGACCGACGATAGCATACAATACATCTACATGATCTACAACATCCGCTGCGTGGTAATGGCGTCCATCGCGATTATTAGCGTGTTTGTCCTGGGAGTGGACTGGCCCAGAAAGGTTCACACTCGTACGCGAGGCAAAACAATACTGTACGACATGAACGCCGATAATCCTCAGGCCATCTCACCGCTACATATGCCGCATAACATGAGAATGTCAGGACCTAGACCGGTACTGGTCAATATGGCATTACCAAATGCCGCTCACTTTGCCAATGCAAATGACGCCGCAATGCCAGGCGTACTAGTATACGCCAACCAGTACTCCGGCAGTCCAGCGCATGATCATCAAGCAATAGTGGGCAGCGTGACACCGCCTAGTGCCGCTTATTTCATTCAGAATAATATGGTTTCCGCGGATGGTTCAATTTCCTACTCCAACGATTACTTTGGTCCCATACTTCCTGATATCGTTAGAGTGCAATCGCCAGTGTCCGAGTCCATTCACGAGGAGAGACCCAATGGCAATAAGGTTGCACCCGAGAGTGGGCCACAAGAGGAGAACAAGCACTCGTAGTGATGCCACTTTATTAAATCACAAATGACATACTTTTATCTTTACGCTATTTATATGAATAAATTTTACTTTTCAGTAGCTATACTAGCAATATAATCAATGGATCATTAATATAAGAAGAAAAGGCAGAATAGTACATTGTCAGTCTACTTTATTGCAATAGTAACAGGAGAGTGTAGTGGCTGCATGGAAAATAAAACAATGATTGCTAACATGTAATCAGAATTCCTAGATAGCTCGACAATTATTACATATTGCCTTTCTCAAATGACCACGCTGAGGCATGCGAATCTTCCTTCTTTCCTTCATTACCGGTAGTTGGCGCCTTAGTTGTAGCACCCGGAGTAGGTGGTGTAGTTGTAGGTGTACCTGGTTGTGGTTGTGCTGGTTGTGCTGGTGGTGGTGGTGTAGATGATACGGGTGCATCTTGACCTCCAGCGCCGGTTAACTCATCCACAATTGGAGCAGCATGAGCCATCGTGAAGAACACGGACAGAACGACGACTGCCTTGATAAGATTAAGTGTGATGTACTTCATCTTGATTGATATGATGATTACAGGGTAATATAATTTATAAGCAGTGTTAACAATAAGCTGTCAACCAGTTAGTCAGGGATAATAAGAATAATAAAAAGGGTACTATTATTATAAAGTAAGGAGATGAACGATTGATATAAAGATGAATGTGGTCGTTACAACTTGTCATTACGATTGCTTCTTCTTATAGCGGATCCATCACATCATGCTAGCGAGTTCTCGCTTTCATACCTAACCGGATAGCTATCGCCTTCCTGTATAGCGGTTAATTGAACGTCAATTGGTGCGGATCCGGTAAACGCTAAGTTGTACGTAGTTGGGGGGCTAATTCATCATAAAGAGCGCTTATTGGTACAAAATAGTCATGCGTGAGTTGAAGTAAACGCACTTGACATCAATCTTACAAAAGTCAACTATGAGAGTTGCACGATAATCAGTGATTGGTTAATGACACGCTCCTTCCACCGAATTGTTGCATTAGTGATATACAGCTATTGATACAATGCCAACATAGTAAATCTACTAGTAATGATAATATACTAGATTCTATTGTTGTTCTGTCAACTAGAATGATCATTTGACAGTGTCAACGATAGTTCAACGGTTATTGATGTCAAACATCAGTATTTTGTGTATAAATACGACAAGTATTTCTTGTCCTCTATTGTTTGCAGCATCATCATCGCAACGCTACAATACTTCAATACTGTTCAAGCTTGAATACTCATTTCATCGCAATAGAATTACACCTGTTATAGACTACGAGTTTCTTTTTACCTACAAATCGTTGATATCAATTGTTCACTTGTCAATTCATCATCATCATCATCATCATCATCATGCTCTCTCACTACAGCACTGCAGTCATGACTGTCGCCCTTGTAATTGTTGCGGCACTTACTTTTCAGTCAACTGATGCTCAACCAGTTGGTCCAATGGGATACGGCATCTACAATACTGGCTGTTATCCTTGTGGCTACAGTGCATGCGATCCCTACTGCTATGGCGGCTACTATGGCGGCTACTACGATAACTACTATGGCTGTTATCCATGGTTCTCTGCCAATAACAATCGCTTTAATGCGAATAACAATGCCATCAATGCAAATGCAGTCACTACCGCGTTCAATAGTCATCAGAACGAGGCTGATCACATTGCCAATTCGGATGTGGACGCCTTCACTACCGCGAATAATGTGTGCGCTAATGACAACTTCGTAAATAGCGATTACCACAGTGTCGTCGGATAACGCAAGCATCCTGTGATACCTCGTGCTTCGTGGCACTGCAGACGACAATTCACCTCACTGTGTGATATGGTGATATATGCATTAAGGAATAAAGGTCATTGTTTGTCAAATATCTTACTATTGTCCGCTATCGTTGTATATTGAATAATAACATTAATACTAATAATAGAAATTGTTTCATTGACTAATGTTGCTCATACATAGCATCATAATGCGTAGTAGGACTGCTTGACTGTTTTGCGGCAAAACGGCAGTTCACATTGTCATGCATGCTCAAAGGCGTGTACAAGCCTTTTCCGAGACGTAGTCTTGGTAATAAATAGGCGTAAACATGCGCGCACGCTTGTAGCGGCGTACGCATCCGTTCGTTGTTTCTCGTATAATTCTGATTTCGCATTTTTTTATTGTTTATTACCATCAACAGCATTGATATTTGCCATGAACTTTTTTGTTCACCTTTCCCTGTGTTTAGTACTGCTAATATCATGGTATCCTATTGCAACGGTTAATGGCGTTGTAGTCATAAATACCAGCAATGGTACAATGACACTGCCATCATCGGATTATTTCTATCATCCGCCACCGCACTACACACGCAATGGCACTGGCATCCTTTGGCCTATAGCGCGCAACTCGACCGATTGCAGTTTTATGACGGTGAATAAAGCGGACGAGTCGGTTCAAATGGCCGCTCAAAGTGCGTCACGTTACCCTGATTTGATTCTATTTGTTTACTGGTCGAAAGCAGCACCGGCCGGTTGTTACACTCTTGCTCAGGTAAGTCATCAATGGGCATGAAAGAAGAAGAAGAAGAAGGAAAAGGAGGAAGAAGACACGCAGCTTGCTAATTTATACATATATACATATTCTATACCAGCTGGGACTGGCAGTGGAGAAAACATCAAAGGAGTTGGTCGATGCCAACTTTCCACCCATCAATCTAATTGTAGTCATGCAATTTTCGAACAACACCGCGCCTATATGGGGTCCACTAACCCTAATGTATCGAACGGTAGAGCCGTCGAGAATACCTGAGGACCACCGGCAATTCCGGTAGCATTACTGGATCAATGGGCGAGCACGACCTTTTACAAAAAGTATAATCCAGCGGTGGATCTCACATTTCATGTAACAGCCGAAGAAGGTAAGATACAAAATACGATTACATGGCCATTGGTAAATTAGAAATAACGAACAATAACAAACACTATTGTAGAACTTGGACCATGGAATGAAATATTCCTAGCACCCGGATTTATCACGTATCAATGGTTATACTTTTCATTGGTAACGTATAATGAATGGAAGCAGATAACCATGTAATCTAACAAATAATTATGGATTGATGTGCAGGTATTGATACTATTAATATACACATGGATACGTCTTGTCAGATTAATACAATTGAAACTTACGCCCGGTATATATCGACTGTGCACATTTATTATGGCAAGCATTTATTCTATCAGTATGTAGTACCACCATTGAATTCTACCATATTCATCATGTTATCTAATGGTATATATATTTATATTTAAACAAACAACAATAGTGCTACTGGTCTATCTTCCTCTTACTATGTTTTCATATGGCGGAAAGATATTTCAAATTATCACCGATCTAATGTCGGTCCTTTCATTCGACTTGATCCTTTTCTATTGGTATGTAATGCTGGCTTGTTTTTTTGAGTAGTAGTAATGCCTATTGACTAACTTTCTTTGACCCTAATTCTAACGCAGGTCTATTCGTGGACAAAGAATGATCGCGAATTATATACTAATTGGTTTCCGCGTTCTTCTCGGCTTACACATGTTGACACTTATCATCTGTACAATATTTCCGATTATGCTTAATCTAACCTGGCAGTTGGATGAACCAAGTCAAGGGGTACTTGTCGTGACCACCTACATTATGCCGAATATAACACTGATCTCTATGATCATTTTCGCCATTTTCGGTTAGTCATCATTATTGATACACGTCTATACTCGAACAGTTACTAATGCTTATCCGTTTGTAACGATACAGCTATATGGTTTAGTTGGTGTGCGTATCGTGTTAAAAGACATCCCATGGCATGCTATCGGTTTATACAGGTATATTACACATGTATATGATCACTCTTTACGATAGATGAGAAATACTAATATTTACGCTTTTTTACCTTGCAAATGACGACTAGTTGAGTGTCTTTTCAGCATTAGCGTCGATTGCCTATGCGATATCCACGGCGCAAAACTATTACGTTAGCTTCACGCCAAGGCGTGCTGCAACACAAACCATTGAGGTGTATATCGTGTTCTATGTGCTCAACCACACTGTTCTACTGATTCGTTCCTTAATCTGTCTGTCTATACTGGGTCTAAACTGGCCGACAATCTCAAAAGCCACCGGACCACGCCTAGTGCTGACAGGTGCTCAGACCGTACCCGATGAAGAGACTGCCATTGAGAACAGCTGGAGTTCACGATTCTGGCAGCAGATCATTGCTTATTTCGGTCCTCAAAGCAATCCTAATACGGCCGTGGCAACTGCTAATAGTCAAGGGAAACTGCTTAATAATCAGCATCAGAAGAATCTTACCAGTGGAATGAGCAATAACACAAGTGCTCAAGATGAATCGTCCGTTCGAGTGGAACAACTTGGCGAGACGATGTACATTGAGACTATACCTGATATGTCCCATCAAGTGGTGCAATCGCCTACATCACCACCTCGGAGAAATAACAGTTTAATTGTATCGGAGGAAGTGACTGTACAAGTGATTCCTGCGACAATCACTCATCTTGGCACAATCAATGATATTACAAGCAGTACCGATCATCAACACTAGTATTAAACCCTTAAATAAAATAACAATTGCCATTATTACTATTATTATTATTATTATATATTATATATTTATTGACTAGTGTCTTACAACTACTGCTTAGTAGACGATTTCTTTGGTTTAGGCTTAGTATCCGATTCCTCCAGATTACGAATAATGATACTATCGGGAGGATGACTAGATGAATTATTATTTAGTTAGTTAGTTAATTAGTAACATACAAATGATTATTTTACTACACTTACTCTTTCTCGCCTTCTTCGTAGGTATACGAGGCAGCCACAGCCAGATACTGACCATCAGCGCTAAATGATAACGATGCAATAGAAGTGGGGAATGTCTTCCACATTGTGATACGCTTTTTGTTCTTGCCATCCCAAATGCTAATGCCACCATCACCACCGCCAGTGGCAAATGTACCATGACTGCTCGATATGTAGATATAAATATAATGGATTAGATTAGATTACATGCTACTACTTATTTTAGAGAAAGAGACGAGCTTACATTGGATGGAAAGCCAAAGCATTTACCGGGTATACTGTGTCTACACCATTATTCGTGGTTCTATGACATTTAAACGCATATTTACGTGCCTGCGAGTTAGGCGATGGATCAAAGAATTCCACAGCAACACGACCTTCAATCGAACTGGACAAGTAGCCTGGTGCACACACACGCACACATACAATTTGTTCAATATCAGCTTGGATTCATGATAGACAATCAAATGGTAATTACCTTCGCCATCAGGCATACAAGCAATCGCACGTGTCTGGAATTTAAGAGAGCTTTCGCGACGTTGCATCGGTTCATCCATGCTACGTACATCGTACACGTTGACATGTCGCCCAGCCATGGCAACAACAAGCGTGTGTCCCACACTATCCATAGCGTATACTTTAGATGGCTGCTCAACGCGATGCGTTTCACGATTGGCGTCTCGTTTGTCGTATAAACGTACAGATGTGTCCCAACTACCTGTGGCAAGCAACTCTATTGACATCCAATTAGTCGATCAATATACATTCAACGCAAGCGTATATTCATATAGCGAACAACTACTTACGAACTTCAGGCATAAAAGACACGCAACGAACCGCGTCCTCTTGTTTCCCCAGTACTTCTTCCGTTTTATTTTCCAAATTCAATCTAGAAATACGAAAAATGAGTATACTACTCGGTCGACCTATTGACACTAGCAATACTATTACTCCTGCTACTCCTGCTACTTACAAACGAACTCGTCGATCTAAGCTGCCACTATAAGCAGTATGGTGATCATTACCAAAGCAACAATCAAGCACCGCTGCCTCATGCTCAAATCGTGACAATTCCTGGTTGGCTTTCACGTCATATAGACGTACGTGCTGTTCCGAAAGAGAGAGAGAGAGAGGGCCATTAGAATAAGCGCACTTTACTTTATAATTTATTCTGCAATTTTACCTTATCCCAAGAAGAAGCAAGCAATAACGGTTCGGTACGATCGAATCTAACGCGCGTTATCCCGTCTGTGGGTGGCCCAACGAGTTCAAACTCCTTGAGCATGTCCATGTTTGATCGCAACACAAGATAGATTGGTATAGAAAATAACAATAACAGCAATAAGGAAAACGTTAGAAAGTCTAGCTGGTAACCGTGACATTCTGAGTTAATTCATCCATTTTATTTGCTTACTATTTCACTATTGGATTGTTGACATGCCTCGTATCTATCATTTCACTACACACACACACTGAGCACACAATGAAAAACAACCTTACCAGATAAAGAATGAGACTGGCCACCTATACTACCGCTAAAATCTCTCGCTCTCTTACTCGCTCGTTCTCTCTTCCTTTGCTGCCTTGTTCGTTTTTTATGCTTTACCTTTATTTATCTGACGTCCATTACATACGCTCAATTACGTTTTGCCGTTGTTCTATCGCTCTTCTCCTCTGTTACTCATCTTGAAATACGCTTGCGTCTATTGTAGCCTCCACTATGTCGGGTTATCCGGTACCTCCTGGAATCCCTTTTGACGAAAATATTATGTCTTCAGGAGCTTCAGCACCACCTGGTCCTCCTCCAGGTCCGCCTCCTCCTCTTCCAACTGGAACACTCTCGCTTTTTTCCATGGATATGGACAGGTCCAACGATTCGCAGCAGTATTTGGCGACCATTGATAATCGCTCGGCCAACTTGGAATTACCACTAGCAAGTAAGTGTGTGCTTGTGTGTTTATGCTTGTGTGTACTCGGCCTATCCTTCATCTTTTCTCGTTTAAATATCATAATAAGATATTGACTTGTTTTGACACGTGAAAATTAAATAGCCTTTAACTCGGTCACCTTGCCGAACTCGCTCAACTCGGACAATCAAAGCTATAGTAATAATGGTACACCGTGTGTGGCCACAGGCGCACTACTATCCGAGTTTGAACAGCAAGCGTTTAGCGAGTTTCTAAATCAACTAAGTAGTAGTGATGACTTTGCAATGCTAATGGATACCAGTTGGTTTAGTAGCGGACCATTTGCTACTGCTCAGACAAATGCCGCATCGTCATCTACCACAACGACAGATCATCAGACTAATTCTACTAGTGCTACTACTAAATCGAAATCTTCCATTGACAATTATTCGATAACATCAACCACACCTAATGATGCGAGTATGTCAATGCAACCATTGTCATATACGGCTACGTCATCATCATCAGCTTCATCGTCTTCTACTTCCACTTCTACTACTTCTACTTCTACCAATCCAATTCAAATGGACTTGCCAATCTCCTCGGCGTTAACAATGCCATCCAGCACCACAGATTCCAATAGCGATATAGTAGGTTTAGCAAATCAACATCTTCCTAGTGCAAGTTGGTCATCTGCATTCATGAATTCTGCATCTACTCAAGAAATCCCGAATCAAACAGCCAAACAGCCATTATTAACGCATCAACCATCTATCACATCCAGTACAAATAATAATCCAATGGTGACTACCGACAATTCTCTATCATTCAATAGTAACACAACAACAGAAGCAACAACAGCAGTAGCAGTAGCAACAGCAGGAGATGTTACTACTCCTAATACTAAGAATGCTAGATTAAAAGCATCTACTACTACTACTACTACTACTACTACTACTACAATTACTAATGGTGGTGGTGGTATTCGAAAGTATAAGCGTACTAATAATACACGACCAACATCACCTAAATCATTAGCATCATCATCATCAGCAGCAACAACAACACCGAAAAAGACAACAAATACGAATGTAACAAGTACATCGGGTTCATCACCATCAATTACACGTAGTGGTGCGACATTAGGTCGCCCTAAGAAACCACAGCATGAATTACTTTCGGAATCCGAGAAGAAGGCCAATCATATTGCATCTGAACAGAAACGACGTCAAAATATTCGAGTAGGATTCGCGAGTCTAACCTCAATGGTACCGACACTTAGTCAGTGTAGTCGAAGTGAAGCGTTAATTCTACAGAAATCAGTTGAATACATTCGACAACTAGTGCAAAGAAGACGTGATATGGCAGCAAGGATCCACGAGTTACGAGGACAACTCGGTGAACCATCCATCGAGTTACCGGGAGACAATGAGGATTTCATGCGTAATATGGGATTCTCTGGGATTAGCGGTGATATTGAGAACGTCAACACTAATAGTAATCATAGTAGTAGCCCGATTACTAGTGATGTTGCTATACACGCTATTCCCAATACAAGTGGTGGTCATCATCCTGCCATTGCCATTGCTGCTAGTACAGCATCACCATCTTCTACATCGTCATTATCACTATCATCATCGTCGGTAACAACGGCAAGCATCTCCTAATCTACCTATGATTTGCTATACATATACACATATACACTACGCGTTTTTTATTATTTCTTTTTGCATATTGATGTAATCTATCCGTTTAACGAATGGCGGACATTTATTACATGTTATTATTATAATACATAGGTTTGACAAATAAATTAAATAGTCTACTATTCTACTATCATTCATTAGTTGCTTTTATTAACTGTATTGTCAGAGGTAGTAGATGCACTTGGTGTATCATTGCCTAGTATTCCAGGTCGACTAATCCAGAAATTGTCACCGATCATATCTTCATGGCGTAGACGTATCACTTTCTTGACTCGAGTAGTCGGTTCACCCTTGGGTGTCATTACCTCGATATTCTCCTGAATACAGGTGAGTTTATCTTGCTTCATTCGATATTATGGTACAGCCTACCTGTTCCCATACTAAGATGGATCCCTTGCGATAAATAGCCGGTAGAGCATTGTAATTAACGTTGAACCTCGTAAATAATAGCTCGTTTTTATCAGCAGAAAATGTGCCCTAATCATCGATTAAGTAGAGCATCTTGATATGAAATGAATCGAATCGACACTTGTCCGCTTACCCTTAGTGTTTCCTCCGCTTCTTGTTCCGATAAACCTCCCTGTTGTACTAGAGCCCAAAAAGTTGTATTATACAAATTGTTGATATGACCTATTAACGATTGTTACGCGGTGTTCATACGATGGCCACCATCTATCCGATACAGGATACTTACAGTCTGCTTGTCGCCAGGAGAGATAGTCGCGTAGATGCTGACTAGTGGGATAGCAGACGGCACGCGCATCAAATGACGGCGGATACTGCAGTGGCGTGTCGGGGAAATAGCGCGGCCAGTTCAATACGTATGCCGATGTAAACAAACTACAAATAGTCGATACAATCTTGCTAATACAGTGAGACAACGATTAGACAGGTATATACGGATGATACACCGCCATATTAACGCTTATTACCTTTCTCGACGACCGAATAAACGAGATGATCGATCAATGACAAAACTACATGGCAGACATTAATACTGATATGTATACACACATGTATATCGACTATTGTTGAACCAGCTATTAGGAATATTAACTGCAAACAACGCATACTTGCCTGTATTCGTCACTTTGTCCATAGGCTAGCACGGAATCTTGCACGTCTTGCATAACAACGGTTGCTGCGTCATTGGCCAAAGCAAGTGCTCGGTCGTCGTTTGGTTTAAGGAACGCGTGCTTACTCGCAAAACTGAACAAATACATATACATATCTCTCGTGTTAAGCAATTGTACTATCCAGCACTTGTGTATACACGTATATATACTTGTGAATTACCGGTGGAATCCACGACCGTCTAAACGCACGACAATCCAGCATTGAGGCAAGAGACGTTGCTCCTGTTCGAATTGTTTCACGTATTCAAATTTACTATTGGCCATATCAATAATAATAATGGTAATGACAAGAAAGAATATCGTTGTATTTTTAAGCATTTAATTTTTTGTCTTTTTTATTATCTTAGTACAAGATACAAGAACATCATACTTGATTCATACCATTCTATTATACGAATAAACGAGTAAATCAAAATAGATAGAACAGATGAATACTTTATTTCAATTAGACTGCAGTAATGACAATAACATGATATCTAATTGATTAATATTAACCATTCAAATAAATAAGAAGCAAGTAGAGCAATAGTGCAAGTGTTATTAATACTGTGTAAGCATGAGTTATTCTGAATAAATTGTGCTTTTGTCGTTTTTCAACATGTAGAAGCATCGTTATCTACCGTGATACCGGTCGATGTGCCCATATAATGATGTCCTCCATTCTGGCCGGCCTCAGCATTCGACAGTACATTGGAGGGAAGGGATCTAGTGTGGCATGCTTGATCTATTGGTGTCGATGGCACCAGTATGTCGTAAACAATACATCCAGAGGCTGCTCCAAGTAGAGGAGCCACCGTAGGCACCCAAAAGTAAAAGTTATGATTAGTGAACACACCAATACCGTAGAATATTAGCGTGAACAATCGTGGACCAAGATCACGCGCAGGATTAAATGATGCACCACGTTCATACACTGTGCGATGGCAATTGACTTTAGTGGTAGCTAGCTATAAATTCGTGTCACTTACCTAAACATGTCAATAACGTGGTTAAGGTAAGACCGGCAACAATGGGAAGTAAAGCACCGATATCTCTGCTGTTATACTGATCGCTAATGCTACAAATGACTACAACAAGTAGCAACGTTCCAAGGAACTCTAGGATAAACTGCTTGCCGTGTGATGTATTACTCAGCGGTGTAACGTAGAATATATCGCCGGTAGCTTGAGGTCCGTCAACTTGTCGATGGCCATCGTCAAACCGATCGATATCCGAATGAAATAGACTATAGACGGCTGCCGCTGCCATAAACGCACCCACTCCCTGGACAATCCAGTAGCCGATCACCTTTCGTTTAGGGAAATCGCGGAACAACGCGAATGCCAAAGTAATGGCTGGATTGAGGTGAGCCGCCTTTTTATAACAAGTCAGTTTCACGTTTAGTTCATTGTTTTTCTTTTATGTTAGCACAGCTAGTTAATTACCGAGACATGACGACACGCGTAAATGGCAATCATCAGGGCCAGTCCCCAAATGAGAAACGGACCGATATTCGAGCAGTCATCCATGACATTCAGCTTGTACTGCGCGGTTACAGCGAGACCGAGAAATACAAATAGAAATGTACCGAATAGCTCGGCCAAATAATCACGATGATCATATTGCCAGCGACGAATGAATCTAAATGGCCTGCAAGCACTGCTTAACAAAGATGCAAATGGATTTTGCACGGTGGATGGTCTATGACCCAAAAGCGACTGCTCCTCAGAGGTTAAATCTGGCACCTGATTATCGCCGCATAAATTGTTACGAACCGACATAGCTTCAAGGGTTGATGATACTTCATTATCGTCATGATGATGATGCTTGTGTAGTCATATTTATACACGAATATATTTGTAGCAGCTTAATTATGGTATAAATAAACGAGCGAGGCAATCGAATGAATGATAATCGATAAAGCCAAGCGATTGTTTGTTGCATGGTTACATGTAGCTGTGTCTTCTATTTGATAGATTCTACTTCCAAGCTTTCGTAGTCAAGCATCATCTTGGATCATGACATTCGTGAATTCATGTATACTAGTGTAATATTACCCCGTAGGCCTAGCCATAATTAGTAGACTAGATAGTAATATACAAGTATGTCTGCTATAGTTTGAGCTAATCTAATCATACATTGTTACTTTATTTATTTGATGATTTAGCAAATGGCTTTGATCGGCTCTTCGCTGTTGTTGTTGGCAATGATTTACCATTTGTCTTGGCTGTACGACCCTCTAATTTGCGTGTTTCTTTAGTGATCAACTTCACTTCCGGTTTGGGCAGTAGATGATTTGCATGAACAGCATGTAGAATGTCCCTACGTAGCACATCTATGCCTGGTCCCATTTTCGAGCTGACCATGATTGGTTCAGTAATCGCGTAGTGCAATCCCATACTCGATAATTCCTACATTCAGCATAACGTTAATGCTTACCACTCATATCCATCTGTAGTCATTCTATAATCAGGGGCTATCCCTTACATTAACTACTAGTTGACATCGACGAGCCAGAATATGACGTAATACCAAGTCGCATTTGGTGAGTACAACCTTATATTTTACTTTATATCTGTAGTATGAGTGGATTAGTGTGAGTAAATACAAAACGATTAATACACCCTTTATCCTTACCGATCGAGTTTCTCGATAAATTCCTTGTCGTTTCTTTTCAATCCTATAACATCAACATTAGCACAATCATCGACGCAATGGAAATACATAGACTACTGACCATGTCGTGCATCAATCAGTACGTAGACGCGCTTTAGACTTTGTCGCGTTGCCAAATACGTATCAATCTAGCAGCATTTAAATCATTAGTATACAAGAAGTGTACCTAGCAATGAGATCGCTGAATAAACGACAACCTACAGTAGTTTGCCATGTCTCGATTTCCTCCTCTTTAGCAAATGCAAATCCATAGCCTGGCATATCAATCAAATGAAATGAGTTGCCCGCGGTAAAGAAATTAATCTGCTGGGTTAATCCAGGCTTTTCCGACACTCTAGCGGGTTTAGTAAATCGTGCCAATGCATTGAGTAATGACGATTTACCAACATTCGATCGACCTAGTTGTATCAGACAGAATTATCGTAAGCGATCTACTATGATTGATCTATTTCTATAATGTATACTTGCCGACAAACGCGGCTTCTGGAAGTGTCTCCGGTGGAAATGAGCTAGGCGTTTTAGCACCTGCGAAGAACATAAGCGACGGTAACTTGGGAATAAATGATTACTATAATGCTGGATGCCACGAATATAATAATCCATTACTATATTAGCTTACCTTGATGTTGGGTGCACTACGCTCCTCCTCATATTGCTTCCTAGTATTAGCGGCAGCTTTACTCGGTCGACCAATACCGAATCGCGACTTTTTGACTAGTCCCAAGCGTAGCGCGTCCACTTGTCTCTGAATACTATCCGACGGCCGCGTTTGTAATAGCTGCTTCCGTTTTGATAGCGTAGTATCGTTTGCATTATCGTCATTAACCGAAGCGTTCGTAGTGGTCGATTTCTTTTGTATTAGATTTACATGCGTGGACTGCTCACTAGACGACAAGGTAGTCAAGTATACTCTACCTGTTTTGCACACGTCTGCACAGTAAGCCTTTAGTCTATGCTGTATTAGCGAGGTAGTCCATAATCGTAACCTTAGTGGAATACTCATTGTTGTATAATGTTAAGAGTGATAAAAAGTAATTAAAAAATAAAAAAGTAAATAAGAAAAAACTAGTCAGATATAGATTGCATAGAAATGTAAAGAACTACTAGTGTTCTCTATTATACTGGCACAAGTTATGCACATCTATTATTATGATTGTGAACAGGGTAAAGTATAGAGTTGAAATAGGATGGAGAGAACAATCTTGTATTCTACTGGAATTACATCTACTGATAAAGGAAGCAAATGTCATTGAAAGACGTAATAATGCTCTCTTGTAATAATCAAGATAGTTGATATCTCGACTGCAGTATTAGTCGTAGCATTCACTTGTTCATAAGTATACTGTGTTGACATTAGGCTATTGTTGTTGATGAGCACTACTGAATATTTACTTAGAGAACTCATCGTATCTGACCATGTCGGCAAATCTGCTTGTTGCTGGATGATGAGTTGTATATACACGAGTCTTAATGACATGATCAACCGTGGTCATACCACTTAGTGGTGAATGTGGCAGTTTCTCGTCTTCACATTCAACTCTGGGCCATGCTACACCAAGACATACCAGTAGTATGATTGCACGTATCAAATAGGTGGTATCATAGATTGCATCATAAGTGGCGTATTCACTAGGCAACAAATAGTGACTTTCTTCTACAAGCAATATAATAAAGCATACGCTGAATATTGCATATGTGACGAAACAGATTGCGCAAAACCACATGAGCTAGTATAATCATTTTGATTAGTAACAGCATGCATATCTTATGATTATCTGCAATGATTTACCTGCATGAAACGATGGTAGCCTTCTACATGTCTTCTTAGTCGATAAGCATTGAATGCAAACCATATGGCTAGCACAAGGAGAAAATCACATTAATGAATCGCATTTACAATAGTATCATCACTTACCGAAACTTAGAAAAGCTAAAGAATTGAATATTAAAACAAAGCTTATGATATATCGCAAATCTACTACTTTACTAGTAGATAGACGCAATGTGAATATAGCATATAAAAGTGAATCAAACCACAGTCTTAATCCAAATACAGCTGTGTGCACGGTAATATCCAAACCAATTAATACTCTAAAGAGTATAAGCATCTTTTTGGAAAAGAGATTCCGACCAACAATTGACCTGCATAGATTACATGATTATGATTATTGTTGTTAGTCAATCGATCAGCTTGATCTAATAGAATGTGATTGATGATTACCAGTGGATTAATATTAGATCAAATGGAAGCTTGGATAGTAGAGTGTATATACCATTTACAATCATGTTAAGTGTAAGGTAGCTTGCCAAATGGATGAGGAAACCTGCAAGTAACAGCTATTATTAGTGTAAATCAATATGAATCGATTGTAACTGCTTACATATACAGTAGACAACGCTAATGATGTAGGATGCAAACATGAGATTGTAGTGCATGGTCTTGCGTATCATCATGACGATAGCTCGTATGAATGTATACGATAGTATGAGCAATAGCTATATGCAATGGATGTGTTAGCGGCATTCCAATCATTGTATTCAGTAACATACCAAGCTGAAGAACAGCCATTTGTAGATAGCATAGCCAGAGTATAAGAATAACTCATTCCACGGTCCCGTCTCTATATCCCATGTTCATATTGATGTTAGTCGATTATTTCATACATACTTTGGATATTACCTTGCTCAGCACTAAATGTGTAAATATGATTCTCATTAAACAAGTAAAAAAATTCTTTTTTAAGGCGAGTAACATCCATTGACACTGGTTGAATAATATTTCCAATTGGACTGAAACCCATCAATTCCGCATCCCAGCTCGCAGCAACTTCGTAATCATCTGTCATAATCAAAAGCTTCACTGGTGGAAATCCCATTGTAGTCAGCTTTTGTACCAAATCTTTAAATATTTGGTTAAACTATTGAGATAGCAATTAGTATTAATAATTCTTAAGCAATGCAAACATAATTACATATTCCGGGAATGCACAGTTGCCAATGTAAAACTGGGCGTCAAATATAGCTATCGCTGCGGTCGAATAATTCGATGAAATCTCCAACACTTCCATCATATCTTCTTCGTTATAGATTGGCTCAATGGCACAATCATATTCTCCTATATTTGTTGTGTTTACGGGAATAATTATACCATCATATTTATAATAAGGAACCTTCTTAAAAAACTGGTCAAATGTAGGATAAGTAGATGTTTTGCCACCTAGCTGAGTTATGGTAATTGATGCCTTAACAGCAATCAATTGACCAAATATTAATGATAGTAGTAATAGTAAATAAAAGCGACAAGCTTTAAAGCAATACATGGTGTTAAAATGAGAATGAAATGAATGGCATCGAGTATTACAAGTTGTTTGATGTTATACCACGCAATAGGTACCATTCGATGCTGTGACACGTATGAATAAACCAGTTATCGTCAGTTATGCATGCATCTATTCACCAAAGTCTTTGTTCTAGTACCATGCGATTATTCTGGGATGCATGACCTGCATGTCATTAGAGTGAAAACAGACCACACTAGATAATTTCATGCTACCACTCACATTTGCGACAAGTTATTACCATCCGAGAATTCTTTAGCTTTGTGAACTAATGCTGTATGTTACTACATCTTTACAGGTGCGAGTATGTATAATTAATATACGCACATATATATATTGCCTGTTATTGCACAATCATTACTATGCGTATATTATCTTTACTTTATTGGTAGATTAGTAACAGAGCAATGTTTGATAATTACTCGGGTCATCTTGATTTCATGCCTATAGATCAAGTAGGATTATCCGCCAAAGAATATAAAGAACCATTGTTGTAGTCATGAATGAGCGATGGCTCATATGATAGATGGCAATATATACATATACATTGGTATGTGTATATTATCGCTTGAAGGTAAGCCTATCGGTGTGAATAGGTGTGCTAATTAAAAATTGCCACGCGTCATATCGTTTAGCTGCACGTTTAATCGATGACTATTTCTCGTGATGTCCATAGTGCGATGCACCACGTTGTTGCTGATGATGTTGCTGGTGATGCTGTTGACGTCCTTGATTCGTAGCATGAGAGCCGTATTTGAAATTGATTCCCTGATGAGCTAGTGATCGTTTCAATGCTATACACACATATACCATTGGTTAGTAATGTATTGATACGGTGTGCAGTGCAATCACTTACATTGCATTTCTTGCGCTTGTTCACGCTCCTCATAGTTAAGTACCAGTTGCTTCAGTCGCTGTTTCTCCTCCTTTTCCGCATGCTGTTTCTGACGTGTTGACACGGCCAATGCCGAATCGGATGGTACATCTACCGTTTTGGTCTAATCGTCCACATTAGATTCGATACAATAGGCGCATAGAACGCGAGCTTACCTGTTGTCGATTACCACGCTTTAGTAAAAGTGTAAAGGAAACGTGTCGTTCATCGGCTGGTGTGTTCTGCGGTACTGCCTCATTATGCGCTATATATGATGATATTGCGGTTGAATACAACAACAACAACGAGTAGTCAGCCTATATTCACTATGCTGATTAGTTGATTGACTTACATCCGCGTAAATGCATGGGAATCGCCACATCTAATGCGCCTGCTTTACGTTCAAATTTACGTGACTCTAAACTTTCCGCCATCATTAAACTGAATTCCTTTTCGAATTCCTCGTCAACGTCTCTTTCCTCCTTTCGTCCTAGTACTACAACAACATTATCGTCATCCGGATCGACAAGCGTGCCGTGTTCCTTGTTATTCTCTTCATTATCCTCATCAGCTGCTGGCACTTCCTCCTCCTCCTCCTCTTCCTCCTCTTCCTCTTCGTGTTCCTCTTCCTCATCTTCTTCTGAACGATCACTTTCCGCTTCTTCCTCCTCTTCTTCTTCTATATATTCCTCTATTGTTTCATCTGCATTAGGTGCATCGCCCACGGATGCTAATCATCACTTTGTATTAGCATTGCGCCACTCTATGCAGTTTATATTAGCTTACCTTGTACAGCATTAAGGT
Source organism: Syncephalis plumigaleata (assembly GCA_025201365.1). Taxonomy (NCBI): domain Eukaryota; kingdom Fungi; phylum Zoopagomycota; class Zoopagomycetes; order Zoopagales; family Piptocephalidaceae; genus Syncephalis; species Syncephalis plumigaleata. The sequence goes on along the minus strand of JAIXMF010000065.1, from coordinate 27,289 downwards.
TAGCCAGTAGCATTTCATCAACTGCTTTTTGTGCCTCCTCATAACTCGTGTACAGTGTCATATGTGGACGCAATAGCTAATAATAGCAGTACATTAGTAACTAGTTATGTTACATGCTAAGTCTGCTACTTACATCATACAGATCCTTGACCATATAGTCAACATCCATGGGCATTGGACCTTTGGTTAAGCAGTACATCTACGTATCATCAGTCTATTAGTAATCATGACTCAAGTATTCGATTATACAACTCACCTGGAAGAATGTCAAGAATGCATTTAATCTAGTTTTCGATGGTCCTTTGTTGAAATAGATGCCGCAAGTGTCCAGTAGAACGCAGCATAAACGAACTCGGAAAAAGTCATTCGGTAGATCTAGCCAACAAATGCGGCCCAATGCTGGCCGACCATTCTCTAAGATTGATTACGTACAATATTAGTATACTATTTGCCTACACTCTTATTCCCCTCCTCCCACAACTAGTGCTTACCATGACCTAGTGTAATAATAGTATATAACGTTTCAAAAACGATAGATGAATCTATCATCCGATAGTTGTATAACTCGCCCAAGTAGCGAACCACCGAGACACGACGTTGATTGTAACGGAATAGATTTTTCTACAATCATTAGTTACATGTTAAAAACAATATCCAAGCATTATCAATATATATATATATATATACCTCTAAGCCAATACGAATCTCTTCCAATAGACTATCAATGACCATGACACCTAATGCACTATGGTAGCGATACAAGCCACTGGCTAATACTGCCAATAAATGCAGCTGACTATACTGGACCTTCCATGGTTTCGACAATAGACGAACCATCATTGACAGTACCTATATATAGAGAGTAAGTGAATGACTATTAGTAGCAGCAGCAGCAGTATAATTCTAATCGCGAATGCTTACTTCAGGTTGATCCCAATGGAATTTACGTATACTACGCAGTACACGCTCTACCGTACGTGGACCCAAATCGGTAAATATCAATTTACGCGCATATTGCTCGATAACTGATCGTTGTTTCGGTTCACGTACTACAGCTTCAGGTGGATTACACTAAAGAGTAGGAATACACATTAATATGGTAATACTAATACTAATAATAATAGTAATAACAGCTCTAGTTGTACCTGATAATAAGCATTCTCGATCATCATGGTAAGACGTGCATCCAACGGTAGCGCCTGTTTCTTTTTCATTACTATATCCAACTAGATGAATTATACGTAAAATACATGTTAGCTGATAAGGATGATGATCATAGTTACTACACATCCATTTAGCTTACCATCGAGCTGGTACGTGTATGCGTCGTAGGTGTCCGATACAGAAATCGACCGCAACTATCGAGTAAATGGCAAAGTACCTCAATGCTTTCCGGTGAGAAATCATCAAGTAGCACTTTAAAGCAATGGAACACAGTATGCAATGGTGTAACACCGAATTTAACTAGTTCAGCGATATATCGAACATTTCGAATACGTGACTCTAGTAGATGTTTACGCTTTCGATGGGATAAGTAGCGAAATTCACTATCTAAACCAGCCATTACAAGTTCGCTAATGTCCGCCATATAAGGATGAAGGGTGGCAGTCAAACGAGCATAATAGGGCAATAGATCCAATCGTGTACGTGGCACACTATACAATGCCTATAACACGTACATATATAGAGTATAGACATATTAAATATTCTATTTCTCTCATGATAGTCCACTTACTTGTGCCAATCGTTTACGCGATCCTTTTGTATTTAGAAAGCAGAAATCAATGGCGGCCCTATCAATTAATTCTCGATTACTCATAGCGGGTAGTCTAGCCAGTAGACTGTCCAATTTGGCTGATGTACCAATTTTACCGCTAGCTGCTGCTGCTTGAGTACCATCTTCATGAGTTGGCTTATCCTCTTCATTGGTCGCTGTTGTATCATCCAACTTAAACAATGAATCTGGATTGACCGTATCATCTATATCCTCATTTTGTTCGCCATTATGACTAGCGTCATATTGATTGTCTCCATGTTCATCATTAACTCCCATACGTTCCATCATTTGTCGCATTGCTTCTTCAATTTCATTCTCATTATTGTTAGTTGTTGATGCATTCGATTCCTCTACTGTTGTAGCAGTAGCAGTAGCAGTAGTAGCAGCAGTAGCTTCCTTTTTGCCTTTACGCCCCTCCAATAATATAGCAGGCACGGCATTTTTAAGATCCAGTATTGACTCGTAGAATAATCGCGAATCTTCATCCTCCCATACACCATTGCCTAGATCCTAATAAATGACATTTTAGTCAATCTATCCTTACTCCAACTAATAATAGTAGTAATAGTAATCCACTCACTGTTTCATCTTCATCTCGTCCTCCTGCTTTAATCAGTGACACTCCTGTAGGTGTATCCTCTTCTACCGGCAATTCAGGCATATCTTTATTGAGATAATCGGCCAAACTAGAATAAATAAACGACTATTAGACGAGTGCAATGTTATCATAAATGGATAGCCTCACCTTTGTGTGCTACTTTGTAATTTCTCATAATTCTTTACAATTCGATCAAAGTTCTGTTGTGTTTCCTCGTTAATCTCACCGCGAGCAATGGCCCATTCATTGTTACGTCGTTCAATTCGTTTCATATGCTGTATTATACATATAATCAAATCATTAGTCAATCATAATCAATACTATAGTGTTACTATTACTTACTCTATAATCACGAACCATATGCTTACAAACAGATCGATAGTATTCCGTAAGCAATTGAACATATTTCTGACGTAACTCCTTAGATATTATTTCATCAGGATAAATATTAACTAGTACTTCTTCCTTTGTCGACTCATTCGTTGTCGTATTGTCTGGTTCATCCGATTTACGTGTCTTTCTAGTCATAATATTAAGAATCTGTCCACCGAAATAACGTGAAAATGAAATAGCGATGGGCAGGTTGACATGATCAGGATCATCAGATAACTAGAATAATCATAATCATAATCATGATACTTATTAGCTAATCTGCAATGACTATCTAATATGATTGTATCTCATCTCTAGTCATTACCAATTCATGAAGTGATCGATATACCATATCATCATCTGTGCGAATAGAACGCTCCTTCTCCTTGCCATTATCCATACCAACAAAAATACCCGCTAACCATAAATCGATAAAGATACGACCAAGTATACGCTGACGAGATACGCGTGCCGCTTCATCACGTTCACGTTGTTCCGCCGACATTGCATTAAGTTGTGCCTTGGGTGTGGGCGACATTGCTCGTTCCAACTGTTGCGCTAATGGAAGTGAGAAAGTATCCGAGAAACGCTGATGCAACAAGGATATAATCTAATGGTGTAACATACTGTTAGTTTCTATCTATTGTTCTCGCTCCCTCCCTCCCTCCTTTCAATTAATCAATAACAAGAGAGGTGAAAACTTGCCTCAACAGCGGCTGCCACGTCAGCCTCACGTTTGCATCGTTGTAGTCCCTCGGGTATTGCTGTAACAATCTCGCTAACGTATTTCTCCAATTTAAGTTGTTTAATATCTCGCTTTAGTTGAGTCAACGCATCTTGACCTAATGAAGCCCGGCATTTCTTAATAAACGCGGTATTTTTTTTCAAATTAGAATCAAGATTTTTGAACTGTTCCGGATCTACAAATAACAATAATAGCAGTATTATTAGTATTATTAGTCAAATAGATTAGATAGGTGAACTAGTTAAATAGTTAGGCTATACCTGGTTTACTACGCCATGCATCGAGATTCTGTTGTCGAAGCTCTCGAAATAGCTTTATCGTATCGGCATCCTTGGCAACAGACATGATATACTCGGTTACCTTCAAGTAGGATATACAATCGAATAAACCTCTAGTGGTACTAGCGTACGAGTATACGATATCGGATACAAATAGATAAGGCTAAAGTAGGTAGAAGCAGAAGTACTGGAAAAAACACTGTACTTTGTGAAATGGAGCGCTAATCATTCAGGTCATAATAAATTACATCATTTCATGTTTGGATCATTTCATGCTTCTCCTACTCTATCTTTATTTCTAGTTCATATCATGTTTTCATTAGTTGGTGATTACACTACTTGGCTATTACTATTGGCCTTGATCAGTGTTGGTGCGTAGTCTATTCAGTATACACTTGTTACTAGTAGTTAGACTCATAGTCTATTGTTATTATTATTATAGTTGTGGTCGTTGTAGTGGTTATAGGACGTGGTAGACAACAACGCGCTGATGCATTCCTACTACTTGGTCCTTGTTCTAGCGGCAAGACCAATATGCTGGCTCGAGTAAGTAATAGATTACTATACTACTGATCATGTCTACTTACTAGTATTGTTACTATTATCATTATTGTCAGCTATCGAATAATATCTGGGTTGATACGCAGACATCACTTAAGGAAAATACCATGCTAGTAAATCTACAGGATGCAGATGGCAATGAGGTATGCGTGATTATTTAGAATATTAAAAGCTTATTGATAATAATACGGATACTACTACATGATTAACTAGCTTGTCACTCGTGTCATTGATGTGCCTGGTCATGAGAAACTACGCTATCAATTGCATCACTTTACACCTATTGCACGCGCCATTATATTCGTGCTGGATGCATCTCGTTTGAGTAAGGACGTGCGCAAGACAGCAGAGTACGTTTCTCGTCTTTGACTAGGTTTAAATGGATAACTTATTAATATTACTGTATATCATGATGTATCCACATAGATACTTGTACGATGTACTAAGTGATCGACATCTTATTGAACGTGAAGTGCCCGTACTATTGGCTTGTCATAAATCAGATCTCGCTACGGCGTATACACCTGAACGTTGTCGCACCATGTTAGAAGCTGAGATGTAGGTTACTTTTACCAAATAATAATAATACTCGTGTATATATTTATGTTTATTGCTATTGCTATTATTATTATTTAGTGATCGTATTCGAGTAACTCGTACAGCTGCAGTAGACTCACAACTAAATGACATGACTTCTACTACAGATCGATATCTTGGCTATGAGGGTGAACCATTTGAGTTTACTCATCTACCACAGTTGGTAGATCAAGTCGCTTGTTCTTCCCGACAATCACAACAGGATAATGATAATGAGAAAGGATTAATGCCGGTTCGCGAATGGATGGCCTCTATTATTACTCAATAAATGATAGTACGCTTAAGCGAAAAGATAGGCCGACTTTTCTCCTTTGATCATACGAATGGCACGCTGTGTACCCACAATACGCTCTAAGCGTAATTGATCATAGCGTGAATAAAGTGCAGATATAGTGAGATCTCGTAGGCCATCAACGGCATCTGATAGTACACTAAGCAATTCTGGATAAAAGTGAGCATGTTCCGGCAATTGATAGAAAAAGATATGCTGTGCACCACGTATACGATAACTATCATCAATTATTGTGTCAATACTCGGTGTACTAATCCTCCTAGTTGTCTATATAATGTATAAGACTCAGTATGAACTTAGCTTACCGGTGATAAAAGTGAACACGCTCCGTGTATAGCATGAAATCACAATCTCCATGGAAGAACGCGGTACGTGATCGAGAAATGTCAGTTGGTTCCGAGTATCTAGCATACACAAATAAGCAAAGTAAATTATAAACCTTTTGATGAACAACTACTAGTACTGTCATTACTTACTCGCAAATATCTACGAAATTAACATCTATCTCATCGAAATAATTACGAATGCGTACATAATCATAATATGAAGGAATGAATATCATGGTACGCGATTGTTGCACAGCTGATTGCTGTAAAGCAGGAAACACCTATCATAATAACAATAACAATATTAGATAAAATATTCATTATTTGTACTAGATAATGACCAATACCTTTGTTTTAAAATGTTCAAATCGTTGATCGGCTGCTTTAGCAATAGAAGTACAATCAATACGAGTGAATATCTAAATAGTCATTAGTATCAATATGCTTGCAATTAGATCAAGTAATCATTCACTTTACCTGTTGAATGGGTAATGCCACATCATTAATGGTACCCGTTTCATTCATACGACGTATTTTCAACTTTCCATTAATGTTATTACAGTATTTGGTAAATACTGAATTCAATTCAGGTGTCAAGTAATCAGAAAATACTAGGGTTTGGCGTAGATATTTTGCTCTAATTTAACAGAATGGTTATCTAAGTATATGTGTATACCTTCAATGATTTCATTATTACCTTCCATCCAAATACCAATTCTTAACTCGAGAAAAGTCACAATCGCGTGATTCTTGCGGTATAAGATTAACGTGTTTCAATAGATGCTAATACACAGCATATCTATTAGTACTAGTATTTAGTATTTAATATGCTAATCTCATCCCTTACCTCCATATGATCCCAGTTTTGCATTAAAAAGTTATCAGCTTGATCTATGACGAGTATCTCGATAGAGGATAAAAAGTCGAAATCCCGTTTCTTTTCTCTATACATTAATGAACGTTGTAATATCATAGATTATTACAAAAAGATAATTAGAGCACATCAACATATATATATATATATATGAATGTGTGTTCCTCTTACCCTTGTGCACCAATAATCGTACGTAATCCAAGTGGTGATGCCACAATCATATCGGATGAGTAGAATTCACTACATAATTTCATTGTTTTACGCGTAAAACGAATACCTAAACGGAAATGATCATCGGGATTACCCGCGAAATAGTTTAAATAATCCGCTACACATAGTCATTAGTTGTTACGCATATTAATTCATCAATCTACTGTTACTTACCTGGTTTGGATGTATTATCCTGTGCGACATTAAAGTCTTGCATAGTACCGTATTCTTGTTGAAATCGTTTATATTGTTGCTAACATGATCATGTTTAATTGTCTACGATACATTTGAATGAGTAACACTGCAGTAACTTACTATACTATCACATCCAGAGAGACGAGTCAAGGCATCCACTAGGCGTACAACAGAGCTACGCGTCGGTAATACTATCAATACCTTTGGTCGAGTAAATCCTTGATCACGTAGCTCGTCCTTTTCATCCATGTCATCGCCAGTCGTCGATTCATCCGATTGACTCTTGGCTAGTCGTGTATTATTCTTTATGATACAATCGCGAGTTTGGTAAATGTGATCAAGCAAGTGCAACGTGTAAATATCACGAATGCTATCAGCCTGAGAAGCATCTCTATTGGTATACATTATATCCCGATAGTGTCGCATAATAGATAAAAGTGGTTTCTGTAATGTATCCACCTGAATTGGAGTAGTTGAATCTACCATACCCACACATACATATACAAATCAATATGATATATTAATGTCAAGTAATAACTATGAACTTACCACTAGTAGATGATTTTGACTTTGTCGTCTTTCTATTAGACCAAGCAGTCCGTAAACGCTGTTTAATACCAAATGAGTTCTGGCAAATAGTAGATGAGGGTGATAGTAATGCCGATGTAGCTTGTTCAAAGTTATCCACGTCTTTTGCTTCCTCGTCAACCGACGATCTATTCAGTGTGTAGTAAGCGATCTGTCCCATGGCTTTGTTGCTACCTGTAATGCAACGCCATTGCTTCTCATCAATAAGTGTCGCGAGTTCACTCATTTTTCCGGATAGACTTTCACTATAATACTTTTCATATGCTGGATCATCCTATTAGTACTATTTCATAGAATGCTATGGTTGTGTATATGAATGTGAAGTTACCTGAAATACCAGTTACGGTTGAACTCTCCTCGCTATCATCAAACGTTTCTTCCTCTCCCTCCTCTTCCTCATGGTCACTCTTCTCATTCAATGATAGCTGTTCTAATTCATCAATTTGCGTATTCTTCGATGCATCTAGTTCGCTTTCTTTACTGTGAGTTGCCACTTGACGCTTAGATTTACGGGCTTTCTTCAGCATTCGGAATAACGTACGATAGGATGATTCCGTTGGTGTCTCCGCAGAATCGGCTATCGTACTCGTTTTAGTTTCCGTGTTTAGCGGTCGTTTGCGTGGCAAACTAGACTTTGATCGTACGGTTCTTTGCGGCGACATAAGGTGTAATGTTTAAGTGAAAGAAGACGGAGAAACTAATTTGGATTAATAAAAAATAGTGTGAAGGAAAGCAGCGCTTAGTTGACCAGTAGGAAAAAAAGAAAAAAACTAAACAAACAAACAAACAAATTTCATGATCATTCTTAGGATTTGCTCTGGCCTCAATGATAAAGCGAACGGTCACATTTATTGATTTATTTTAAACTCTTTCTTTCCCGCTTTATAGTCATATACATGCTAATAAATATGATAAACGACGGCATCGAATAGTGTAATGGTCAGAATACGACATATTTATTCAATCAATGGATCAGCCATTAGTTGATATTCATGTAATAGGACCATGGATGAATAGACTGAATGATGGACTTGTAGATATATTTCTTGATCCAAGGAATAATGACTTGAATGGCATGGACACTAAAGGGTCTTGCACCAATCCATTCTTGACTTGAATACCTATAATATCTACTTGATGATGTCCTTGTCTTGTTCTGTAAGCATAATGGATTAGTATGAGTATGATCATTTGAAGTATTATTACTTACTGCTTATTGCTACCATTTGATTAATGCATGTCGTATTGTGATTAGCATATCGTAGATGACGATTGAAATGCTAACTTACATACTGTTATACGCAAACATGCGTGAATCATGCCCATACAGTAGTTAGTACTCATTCATACATTACAGTGAGCGATATTCACTTACTCTCTATCGTACACAAGCGTATATGGATCATGTGTCATGTTAACATTAGTACACCCATACGTTATCATCGAGAATAGTAACTTACGCACTGTTATCCACAAATATATGGACATCATGTGCCACATTATCATTAGTACATCGTATATTATGATTGGAAATATTGACTTACGTCCTATTATACGGAAACATAGGTGGATCATGTATCATAGCATGATTATTAGTACATCCGTTCATTGCGATCGAAATGCCAACTTACACCCTATCATACAAAAACATATGTGGGTCATGTACCACGTTACAATTAATACCTCATAGGTTACAATCAGAATGATTACTTACAACCTATCATACAGGAAATCATGTGCCACGCTACAATTAGTATATCAGTTCATTACAGACAGAATGATGACTTACTGGCTGATATACGGGAACATACGTGGATCATATGTCATACCATAATTAGCGCATTCATTCATTACGGTCAGAATAATGACTTACTTCCTGTCATACATAAATATACATGAATCATATGTCATAGCGTGATTAGTACTCATCCATTACAATCATATGATTACTTACTTTCTATCGTACATGAACATATGTTAATCGTGTGCCATACTGTAATTAGTACATCCATTCATTACAATCATAATAATGACTTACTTTCTATTATACATGAACGTATGTGCATCATGGGCGATATCATTGTTAGTACATCTATTCATTACGGTCATAATGGCAACCTACACACTGTTATGGGCAGATATACGTATGGATCGTATGTCACATCATCATTAGTACACCATAGTTTATAAATAGAATGGCAACTTACACACTGTTATATTGGGACATACGTATGGATTGCGTGACATACTACAGTTAGTATCTCGTACACTGGGTTAGAATGATAGCTTACATGCTATAATATACAAACGTATGTGGATCATGTGCCATAACGTGATCAGTACTCATTCATTACAATCAGAATGATAACTTACGCCCTATCGTATGCAAACACAAATAAAGCATGCGCCATACTGTCATTAGTACATCCATTCATCACAATCAGGATGATAACTTACGCCCTATCATATAGAAATACATGCGAATTATATGCCGTATCGTAGTCAGTACCTCATTCATCACGATCAAAAATGATAACTTACGCCCTATCATACAAAAAAACATACGTGGATTGTATGTCATAGCGTGATTAGTACCTCATTCATAGGTTACAATTGTAATGGTAACTTACAAACTATCATAAATGAACGTATGTGGATCGTGCGCCATAGTGCGATTAGTATGACGTATACCACACCTGGAATATCAACTTACGCCCTATCATATAGGGACATACGTGAACCATGTGTCATACCGTGGTTAGTACTCCATTCATTACGATCAGAACGTTAACTTACGTCCTATCATAAAGGAACATGCATGGATAATGTGTCATATTGTGATTAGTACACGGTACAGCATCGTCAGAATGTTAACTTACATACTATCATACATGAATGTATGTAGATAATGGACCATTTAATATGAGTATATTATAAATTGTAACCGAAATGATAACTTACAAACTATCGTACACAAACAAACATGAATCGTGTGCCATGCTGATATTAGTACACCAGGTATTACGGCCAGAATAATGACTTACAGTCTATTATACGGGAACATATGGATCATATGCGATATCATAGTTAGCACGTCATACATCAGCCACAGTGGTAACTTACTTCCTATTGTATACAAAGACATATGTGGATCGTGTGCCATAGCGTGATTAGTACGTCATTTATTACCATCAGAATGGTAACTTACGTCCTATCATACAGGAGCAGATATGAATAATGAGCCATATTGATATTAGCGTATTTATATTATAATCAAAGTGATTACTTACGGGCTGTTATACGGAAACGTATGCGAATCATGTGCCATAATGTAGTTAGTACGCCATTCATTACGGTCAGAAATGATAACTTACTTTCTGTTATACGGGAATATACGTGGATCGTGTGCGATATTAGGATTAGTACGCCATTTATTGCCATCATAGTGATAACCTACACACTGTGATAGACAAGTATATGGATTGTGTGACAGATTATAGTTAGTACTCGTACACTACGATCAGAATGATAACTTACATCCTCTTCAAATAGTAATCACATATGATTTTGATTTATATTACAATTAGCATAGTACTTGTTATGGTCAACGATCTAGTCAATTACTTGGAGCTAATAAATCAATATGCAAAATAAACATTATAGTTTGATTAGCATAATCCTTGTTGTAGTCAATGGTATAACTTACTAACTATTATTAACAAATCAATACAAAGGATAAACATCATAGTGTGATTAGCATGTCAAAACAACCATTTAATATACATGGACTTACGAGCTATCGGTAATCATCGGTGGACAATGAAACAATAGGCTACGATTAGTACATCAATTGATAGGGTCACGGCCAGACATACCACGACGGACCAAGGCGGGACTAGCTTCAACGGCGACCAGACTGGTGAGAGCGACGACGGCGACGGCAATAGCGATAATGGCAGAGAACTTCATGTTGATGTTGACCTAGTGGAATAGATAGCTCAGCTAACTAGAACGAGAGTAGAAAGTGATAGTGGTGGAAAGTAGTGAGAGTAGAGTAGAACGAGAGTAGAAGAGAGAGTATGAGGATGGCAAGTCGAGTGTGTCAAACAGTACTTGATTTATAGCCGAGATGTTGCTAAATATTTAGATGGAAAGCATGATGATGACTATCGTGATGTCATTCATTTTGCACGCGAGTAATTCCCCTAAGCATCTACTACTCATGCCGACACGGCATAACGGCATGAGATGATAACGCAACGCTCCATTACGCATTTTACTGCATTGTTTTAGCTCAAAGGCCTTCTCTCCTTCTTTCCTTCTTTCCTTTACCTGGAATCTTTTTCATGAGGCCTTGTAACCTAATCCCATGTTCGTATCCACTAATTCCTCCATACTCGTCACTCTCATTTCTTTTTTTACCTGCTATTTCCACGGAGAAACATTTGCATTGGGATTACTGTGGTGGTGGTGGTGTGATAGGGGACACTGCTGTCCAAAGGTAGCAGGACTGGTATTTGGGTAAACCGGTTTTTGTAAGAAGAAAACCGAAAGGACCCAGCATCATGAACAAAAGGGCATACACTTTGCCAACCTCATATGAGGGAACTAGATGAACATTTGCTGATCAAGTGTCAAGCAGCCAACCTCAGTTCGAGTAAACAGGTCAGTTCAACAGAGCGTGTTACAGCCATTCCATTTTGGAATAGAAGTATGGGCTAAATCGTTAGAATAGCCAATCATTTAACGAGGAATGAAGTGACCGTTAGCTGCGATACAATGGCACAAATACAAGCATACAACAATGTACGAGTGCTATTGAAAAAATACGTATCCATTGCAATCACCTCCCTCTCTTCTCTCTTTCACAGTTGACTACGTCCTCCGTAATCACTTGTATGTGTATCGAATCGTGTTTTCACCACTCTCATTGATCGCTGTTGTCATCACTCGCTTCCATGCTGTTGTATCATGTAAGCATTAAAGTATAGAAACGCAGACGTTGTCTTTGTTCCTAGCATTACAGCAACACTAGACATATTTATGACATGTTGTAATCCAAGTGTAATGACAATATGTAGGAAGCATAGTTCTAAGGATACTGACATATGTGATGAAATAACACTCGTGTAATCAATATTCGATGACCTCACTCGATATACAATGCTCATTCATGGCACACGATAAATAATAAGCATAGCCGGAGTAGAAGAAACAATCGAACGATGAATAGAGTAGAAGGATGCCCTATAGCATTACATATTTATTCAATCAATGAACCAGCCATTATTTGATATTTATGTAATAGGACCATGGATGAATAGACTGAATGATGGACTTGTAGATATGCTTGTTGTTGTACCAAGGAATAATGACTTGAATAGCATGGACACTAAAGGGTTTTGCACCAATCCATTCTTGACTTGAATACCTATAATATCTACTTGATGATGTCCTCGTCTTGTTCTGTAATCATAATGGATCAGTATGGGAATGATGATTGTGGATTATTACTTACTGCTTAATGACGGTTCTGTAAAAGTAGGGCATGTCATAGTGTGGTTAGTACATTTATATTACAATTGGAATGGTAGCTTACCTTCTACAGTACACAAGTATACACGGATCATGGGTCATACTGTGATTAGTATGCCGTAGTTTACAATCGGGAAATGATTGCTTACCATCTAGTATACACAAATATGCATCACACACACAGTTAGTACACGGTACATTATCATCAGCATGTCAACTCACCCGCTGTTGTATACAAGCATGCATGAGTGGTGTGTCATATTCCCGTTAGTATCTCATACACGATGATTAAAGTGTTAACATACATCCTATCAGTCACGAAGCATACGTGGATTGCATGTCACATATCACGATTAGTACCACATACACTTCAATCGAGATATTCACTTACGTTCTACGATGAACGAGTATACGCGAATGGTGTGCCAGAGTGTCATTAGTATATCCATCCATTATTATTGAGACATCAACTTACAATCTGTTACGCACAAACATATGTGGATCGTATGTCATGTTGTCATTAGTACATCCATGCATTACGATTAGAATATTGACTTACAGCCTATCATGCGTAAACATAGATTGGTTGCATGCCATACCATCATTAGTGCATCCATTCATTGTAGTAAGAAGTATGGGAACTCACTTGCTGGTAGATGTAATCATACGCGGATCGAGGAGTTCAATATCATAATTAGCACATCCATGCATTGCAATCAGAATGGTAGCTTACGGTCTGTTATATCCAAGCATACGTGGATTGCATGCCATACTGTAATTAGTACGCCATGCATTATCGTTGGAATGATGACTTACCTCCTGCCACAAATAAACATACGGTGATTGTGTGCCATACTACAATTAGTACATTCATACGTTGCAGTCCAAATGATGGCTTACCTTCTATTTACACATGTATACGTGAATCATGTACCGTGTTGCTGTTAGTACCTTAGACAATGGTAAGCATCTTTCGCTTACCTCCTATTAGTCAAAACCATATGCAGATCGGTTGTCGTATCGTAGTTAATACACCGTAGACAACAATCAGAATGATAACTTACGGCCTATCGTATCCATGCATACGTGGATCGTGTGTCACATGTCATAATTAATACATCATCGCGTATAACTAGCATAATGGCTTACTTGCTATTACATACGAACGTATGCGAACGTGCCATGTCATGATTAGTAACAGCATTGCTTATGACCGGAGTATTGACTTACTTTCTATCATACAGCAACAGAGTTGAATCGTATGTCATACTGCGATTAGTGCATCCATACATTTCAGACAGAATGACGACTTACTCTCTATCATACACAAGTATATCAGAATCATGTGCCATAGGATGATTAGTACATCGTAGTTGAAGATTGGAAAGGTAACTTACAGCCTGTTATACGTAAACACACGTGAATCACGGGTCAGATTGCAATTAATACAGCGCATACTACAATCAGACTAATAGCTCACCTCCTATCAAGTGCAAGCATATCCAATCGTTAATCATAGCTTAGTTAGTGCCCCATACAGCGTCATCGGGATGATAGCTTACAATCTATCGTACGAGAATATACGTGTATCATATGCCATAGCGAGATTAGCATACCACAAATTACAATCGGAATATTCACTTACCATCTATTGACAGGAACATCCGGGATCGTGTGCCATATGTGATCAGTAAAATCATGCATTACGGTCAAAAATGATAACTTACAGGCTGGTATACAAGAACATACGTAGACCATGTGCCATACCGTGATTAGTATGTCATAGAGTGCAGTCAGGTAGAAACTTACATCCTATCATACAGGAATGTGTATGGATCGTGTGCCATAGTATAATTAATACATAGAATATTGCGGTCAGAGTGATGACTTACGTTCTGTTATGTGTAAGCATATGGATCGAGTATCATACCGCAATTAGTACGTCTTACGTTACAAAAGCAATCGTGACTTACGGTCTATCATACAGGAATGTACGTAATGCATATGCCATAGCATAGTTAGTACATCGATACATTGTAATCAGCAATATTAACTTACTTTCTATCATGCAGAAGCGTATGAATTGATGCCATAGCGTGATTAGTACCTCATAGATTACAATCAAATGATAACTTACAGCCTATCATACACGAACATATGCGAATCGTATGTCAGATTAATATTAATGCATCATTCATTACAATCCAAACAGTAACTTACATCCTATCGTATGACATATTATTATTAGTACATCGATACATTGCGGTCAGAGTGATAACTTACAGGCTGGTACACAAGAACGTATATGGATCGTGTGTCATAGCGTAGTTAGTACCTCATTTATTACGGTGAGAGTGATAACTTACATCCTATCGTACAGGGAGATACGTGGATTGTAAGGTAAGTTGTGGTTAGTACATTCATTCATTGTAGTCAAAATGATAACTTACAGGCTGGTATACAAGAGCGTATATGAATCGTGTGTTACATTACAATTAGTACCACATCGGTTACTGCCAAAAAGGTAGCTTACAAGCTATTATACAGGAACGTATATGGATCATTTGGCAAAGGTGATTAGTATCCATGTTCATTACGGTCACGATGGTAACTTACACACTGTTACGCACGAGCACGTATAGGTGATGTGTTATAAGACGGTCAGTATCTCATTCATTACAATCCGAATGCTAACTTACAACCTAGCGCACACAAACATATGCGAGTCAAGAACCATACTGCAGTTAGTAATCATTCGTTTCAGTCAGAATGATGACTTACGGCCTATCATATGCAAGCATATGTGGATCATGTATCGTATCGTTGTTAGCATCTCATGTATTGCAGTTAAAACTATTAACTTACGCCCTATCATACAGTAACATGTACAGATCGTATGTCATAGCTTAGTTAGTGCCTCGTACAGTGTCACCGGGATGGTAACTTACGGCCTATGGTACAGAAACATAAGGAAATCATGTGCCAGATCGTAGTTAGTACACCATTCATTACAGACAGAATGATAACCTACCCACTATCATACAGGAATACACGTGGATTGTGTGCCGTATCGTAGTTAATACATCATTCATTGCATTCAGAATGATCACTTACGTCCTACAATACATAAACACACGGGGATCATATGTCATATTGCCATTAGTACTCATTCATCCATTACAATCATAATGATGACTTACTTGCTATCGTACATGAACATATGTTAATCGTGTACCATGTTGTAATTAGTACATCCATTCATTACAATCATAATGATTACTTACTTTCTATCATACGGGAACATATGAATCATATGCGATATCATTGTTAGTACATCTATTCATTACGATCATAATGGCAACCTACACACTGTTATGGGCAAATATATATGAATCGTATACCACATCATCATTAGTACACCATAGTTTGTAAATGGAATGGCAACTTACACACTGTTATACAGGGATATACACATGGATTGCGTGACATACTACAGTTAGCACATGCATTCATTACAGTCAGAATGATTACTTACGACCTATCGTGTACAAGCATACGTGAATCATGTGCCATATCATAATTAGCATCCTTTCATTACAATCAGAATGATAACTTACATGCTATCATACAAAAACATACGTGGATCATGTGCCACATTATTATTAGTATCTTTTTCATTACAATTAGATTGCAACTTACGCCCTATCATACAGGAACATACAGCATACTATCATTAGCACCTCATATGTTGCAGTCAGAACGGTAACTTACGTCCTATCGTGCGGGAACGTACGTGGATCGTGTGTCATATTGGAATTAATACGTCATTTATTGCCATCAGAATGGTAACTTACACACTGTGATTGACAAGTATACGAATCGTGTGATTGATTGTGATTAGTACTCGTACACTACGATCAAAATGATCACTCACTTTGCCTTGTAAATGCATTCGCACATGATTTCGATTTACACTATGATTAGCATAGTACTTGTTATAACTAATAGAGCAACTTACTGCCTTTAACTAACAAATTAACACGCAGAATAAGCATTATAATATAATCAGCATGGTACTTGTTATGGTTTATAAACTAGCTTACGAAGTGGATCTGATAAACCAATAGATACAATAAACATTGCGATGTGATTAGCACGTCAAAACAATCATTTAATATACATGAGCTTACGTTCTATCGGTAATCATCGGTGGACAATGAAACAATAGGCTATGATTAGTACATCAATTGATAGGGTCACGGCCAGACATACCACGACGGACCAGGACGGGACTAGCTTCAACGGTGACCAGACTGGTGAGAGCGACGACGGCGACGGCAATAGCGATAATGGCAGAGAACTTCATGTTGATGTTGACCTAGTGGAATAGATAGCTCAGCTAACTAGAACGAGAGTAGAAAGTGATAGTGGTGGAAAGTAGTGAGAGTAGAGTAGAACGAGAGTAGAAGAGTGAGTATGAAGATGACAAGTTGAGTGCGTCAAAAAGTACTTGATTTATAGCCGTGATGATGATGATGGAGTATCGGACAATACACGATAACAGTACCATCATGAATGTCGCATTCCATCTAACGAACATTAATCAACCTGTATTCGTACCATTGCCATACAAGTAAGTGTCGGGCAATGGATTTATCCAGTAATAGATAGTACAAATCTATTTTTGATTGATATCCATGAAACGATGACTGGTATTAATATAGTTGAACTGTTAATCTATAAACGGTAGATGATAGACGGAGGAGATTAATACCAATTAGATGTGGGAATACGCGACAACCTGTTATGTCAATTGTCGAATGCAATCCAAATAGAGAAAGCAAAGCAATATTGACATGAGCTGTTGACGTCAACTCTCGTATGATTGCATTGTCACCTTAGCTTAGAATCAATCGAATATCACCCTGATGACATGTCTTCCTATATTGACGTGTAATAAATGACTCTTAAGTTTGCACATCAATATCATTACTATTGTGCTGTACACGCAATAAGTGAGCATGATGATAGTCATTGCTATTCTGCTATTTCTAGATACACGTATGTGGATGTGTGAGCCCATTCAAGGAAAGTAATACTGGATTGTCATTTGATGAATGCCTTCTATTCGTATAATCGGATTTGCAGTAAATTGTCTGTTTGCTAATCAGCATCATTGGAATATACTTATAGTTAAAGGCTTAAACTGCCGGTGTAATTGATTAAACAGCGTAATCGAAATATGGACGTGTATGGTGTAACGCAGGAAACGTTCGTACTTGATGGGTAGCGTTAGAATTCAATAAGATGCATGTTTTTTTGATGCAATAATAATAACAATCATTTTGCGTAAAATATTCGTCCTCACTTGTCTTTTCTTTGTAGCTTGTTTCCGTAGCTGTTGCCTCCCTGTAGACTATGTACACTCTATGGAAGGAGCTTGTTCCACCTACAGCAGTAGAACACGCGATTACTGCTGTACTGACTTTGCCGCAAGATCCGTTGCCTAACCTTGTACTTTGCCGTGATTCTCTACTTCAAATATACAGCTTACAAGAGAAAGATGAGTTAGAGATTGACGAGGAGAAGGGAAGTGGCGACGACAATGACAACGACAATAGCAACAATGTTCAAACGCGTAACATGAACGATATTGATGAAGCATCGGTAATTCAATCTATGTTCTATTCTACACTCGAATAATGCTAACTAGCTAGTATTGATCGTGCTTTTTCTGGTTATGATACTTTGTTTATAACAGAACGGTTCTTATATGAGATTACTGCCTAAAAATACGCGTAAAACCGCTCGACTTGTATTAATGCACGAGCGTAGATTACACGGCACGATAGCCTCAGTGGCCGCGATACGTACAGCGAATTCCGCACGACTTGGTCGTGATAGTCTATTGCTAGGCTTCAAGGACGCTAAGGTTTGTATGACTAGTGAATGCATCGCCTATTATAATAATTCTAGTAATAACCATAATCTCTCTCTCTATATATATATGTAGATGTCCCTTCTAGAATGGTGTCCTCAAACACACACTCTTATCACCGTATCCATTCATCATTATGAAAATGACGCGTATCGACGCGAATTTCTGGATAACCCATTACAGCTACAAATATTCGTGGAGCCGAATCATCGTTGTGCTATCATGCCAATCTACGGGACGCATCTAGCTATATTGCCATTTAGACATGAGATTGACGCGAATGAAGGAGGATCTAGGTAATTAATCATTTACAATAATCATCATTATTATTATTATTAATTAATTAGTGGCAGTACTAGTAATAGTAAATGGCCATATTCAGCTAGCTGGGTAGTACCATTAGTAGATATTATACCGGATGTTAAGAATCTATTATCGTTGAACTTTCTGAATAACTTTTATGAACCCACCCTTTCTATACTCTATGAATCGGCAGAGACATGGGCCGGGTAAGTGTGGTGATTTAGATGGTTAATAATAACAACGACAGACTAACTTCATACATTACTATTATCTGCTATTATTTTACTAATGTTTAGTCGACTAACTAACAAGAAGGATACTTGTGAAATGGTAGTCGTATCTGTCGATCTAATTAATCGTCAATTCCCGGTCATTTATCGACGAGATCATTTGCCATATGACGCGCATAGTATTGTCTCGGTGCCCGCTCCTCTAGGTGGATCGCTTATTTTGGCAAACTCTAGTATTATCTACGTTGATCAAGGCACACCTGGTGTGGGCGTGGCAATTAATGAGTACACTACCGAAGTCACGGCATTTCCTCATTTGAACGCAGTTACCGCTGCCAAATTAAACATAGGATTGGATGGGGCACGTATTGTGGCATTCCTCTCGCCATTACGAGCATTACTAGCATTATCGAATGGTGAACTCTATCTAGCGGAACTAGTTCAGGATGGTCGATCCATAACCGATATTCGAGTGGGTAAAGTGGGCGCATCCGTGCTATCCTCTTGCGGTTGTCGTATAGGAGATAAATACCTATTCTTGGGATCGAGAATGGCCGATGCTTTATTAATCCATTATTCGGAGGCCAAGGAAAATAAAGAGCAGCGTATAGTAAGCGATGTTGTAAATAATAATAACAATAACCATGATAATGACAATAGACTTGATATAAACTGATAAATACTCTCATGTTATTAGTCAACTACACGACAGACACGACAGTATATGGATTTAGATATGGGTGTGTAAATATTACCTCTACTATCTAGTATTATCTAGTATTATTAATAAGTGATTATCAATTCATTAGATTTATATGGGGAATCAACGAATGCAATAGGCACATCCGATACGTATACTCCTTCATCTTCACTTGCCAATCCTAATGACGATAACACGGATGGATCAGAGTCCATGTCATCACTTGCCAAATTATATGATTTCCGAGTATGTGATAATTTGCCAGTCATTGGTGCCGTTACCGGAATGACCGCCATTCGATCTGTGACCAATATGGAGGATATGGAGGAGAAACGAGATGACCGCCGTTTAGATATTGTCATGTCGACCGGCTATGGTAAAAACGGCAATATATCTATTCTACGTGTAAGTGTGAGATATCATTGAACCATGAGTAATACGTGTACGTACGTATTAATAATAAACTACAGAAAACGATAAGGCCATCGGATATTAGCGAGTTTGAGCTGCCAGGTTGTCGATCCATGTGGACACTTCGTTGTCAACGGGAAAAGTCCTCTCACTTAATGAAGGAAGCATACGATCGATTCTTATTAATATCGCGCGACACTTCAACTATGGTAATTGTTTAAATGATAGCAATAGGTTAGAGGTTTATCCAGTTAGATTAATTTGGTATTATTACTATTAGGTCCTAGAAACAGGTAATGAACTACAAGAAATGGAAACGGGCGATTTCAATACATCACGTGCTACCGTAACAGCTGCTAGTATTTTACAAGATACACATATGGTGCAAGTGGATTCCATGGCTGTTCGTCTACTCAATTCGGGTAAGTTACGCGGATATCGTATATACAACTTAATAGTAATAATGATTATACATCGACATGATAGAGGCGAAACTGGTGCAACTCGTACCGTTTAGCGATGAAAGCTCGCCATCCAAGATTGTATCGGCACAGATCGCAGATCCCTACATCCTACTCGTCACCAATATGGGTCGATTCTCTATACTGCAAGCAGATGTGACGACCTCTGATCTTAAACTATGCCAACCACTTAGTCTAATCAAGGTAAATGACACTGGATAGTCATCTAATATGAGTGTATTCCTTATTAAACAATTACTACATGTACATCTAGGATCGTCGTGTAATCTGTGGCTGCTTATGCATCGATACAACTGGACAGTGGAAACAATGGCATCAAGTAACAACATCGATGGGGAAAGGAAAGACCGATGCATCTGTAGAGGCAATGTCCAATACTAATGCCGTATCAAATGTTAATGCTGACCTCAACAATACTACTAATAATCATGGCAGTAATCATGATCATGCAATATCCAATACGAACAAGCCAGATATGGACGATATAGATATGGAATTATACGGCAATACTAATACGAATACAGCAATGGATACATCCACTGAGAATCGAACTGTTGAGTCCAATAATATGGATAAGACTCATGTAACTGATGATTATACGAGTACAACACAAACAAACATGGATACGATGCTAGTGTCAATTCAGAAAACTTACTGGTGTTTACTCTACTTGGAAGATGGTAGTTTAGAGGTAAGTTATTATAATACTATAAGTACTAATGAATTACTTAACTGATTATGAATTAGATATTATCACTACCATCTATGGAGTCAGTAATGACAATATCACGATTTGATCTAGCACCATCTACACTGGTCGATTCATTACTAGAACCTAATGAAGTAGCATCTAGTACATGGCCAGATGCTTCATCTCAATTACAAGAACTACTCGCTGTTCATTTCGATGCTGATCAACAGAGTATGCATCTTATGGTAAGTTATGAGTAGAATACAATATAAGTGAATTATTAATAGTATAACAATGATCATCATGGTAATCATTAGGCAATTAATAAGTGTGGAGAAATACTTGCTTATCGTCCATTCCCGGTGGATTTCCATAATCCTACAGATACAACACGAAATCGACTAGCCATTCGATTCTATCGTATTCCACTTGAATCAAGATTTAAGAGTACACCTACAGAAACAAGCAATACTACCACCACTACTACTAATTCAACAAATGAGTCTATTAATCTACCCGTACCACTCGAATCACTGACCATTACTCATCCTAATGAAAATGATCGTGACAAACCACGAATACAAAAACTCGTTCCATTCCGTAATATTAATGGATTATCGGGTGTATTCCTCGTAGATGAACAACATCCAGCATGGATTATTTATACACCACATCAATGTTTGAACATACATCCAGCACAGTCATCATCAGTGGATAGTTTTACGCCATTCCATAATATTCATTGTAGTTACGGCTTCCTCTATTATTCTCAACAAGTAAGCAATGATATACTTTATTATATCATTTACTAATCATTCATAATAGACCCTACATATTTCTCAATTACCCGATGGATGGGTGTATGATCTGCCATGGCCATTACGTAAAGTGCCCCTACATCGTACGATACATCATATCTCGCCTCATCCATCTACGGAAATGATGGCGGTGGCCACATCAACATCTACGGCATTCCAACTTAAGGACGAGCCAATTGATCCGGATAATCCTCCCCGTAACTATTAGTCTACTATTATGTATATGTATGAATACTAATCAACGAGTATAGATATTCAACCGCTAGTTGGAGCGTATGCATTGGAACTATTTACACCGGTGACATGGGAACAAATTGATAGGTAACACGATTAAGCAATAGTGATGCGCTCTATTATAGAAAGAAAGAAAGAAAGAAAGAAAACTTGTATCTAACTATTGACTAAGATTTGAATTCGAAGAGAATGAACGTATATTATGCATGAAGTGTGCCACACTAACCACGAATCAAACTGTAAGCGGAATGGGTGAATTTATCGTCGTGGGTACCGGATATATCTGGGGTGAGGATATATCCACTAAGGGACGGGTACGTGCTTAATATCCATCATGTAGATGGACATTTTCTTACCACACCTCAAATGATACTAATCTAATTGATGTTTTTGACTAGGTCTATATATTTGATGTTATGGAAGTGGTGCCAGAACCGGATCGACCTCAAAAGAATCACAAGTTAAAGCTACGATGCAAGGAGGATGTGAACGGTGCAGTTACTGTAGTAGATGGTATTAGAGGATTTCTATTAACATCTGTGGGACGTCAAGTAAGAAGAAGTTGCTATAATGGCTAGATGATGATGATGACATTCATTTATTGACTCATATCTCAATGTCAATCTTGATGCTTAGATGGTATTGCAAGATTTCGAGGATACCGAACGGTTAAATGGCATTGGCTTCCTGGACACACAAATCTATCTGACGAGTATTGCTTGCATGAAACATCTTATGCTTCTAGGCGATCTGTGTAAGGGTGTATGGTTCGTTGGCTTTCAGGTAGGAAACGTGCATCCATACTACTTGATGGCTATAGAATTGACTATTAATCGTAATCCATTGATTATAGGAGGAACCACCGCGAGTCATACTATTAGGCAAGGATATGGCGTCATTATCGGTTACGTGTAATGAATTTATCGTCGATGGATCCACCGTCTATTTTGCCGTAGCCGACGAGGATGGCAGTATGCATTTGTACTCGTATTCTCCCTATAGTAAGTGATGCAAATGAATGAACAAAGGAGGATGGTGTAGAACTGATTGAACTAATTATACACTGGCCTACGCTATCTTCTAGATGTGCAATCGTTCAATGGACAACGTCTTATCCGTCGTGGTGATATTGTACTGGGAGCACCGGTACGTTCAATGTTCCGTTTACCGTTAGCCGATCAGAACAATAAGGTGTTAAGAACACTTTGCTTATGTGGTGAGTGATCATTTAAAGGCATTAGCTCTCTTCTTCTACTGCTTCACTATCACTTACATTTCTCAAATTGAATAGGACTCGAGAACGGAGCCATAGGCGTATTGAAACCCGTGTCTGATAAACCGTATAAACGTATGCAGCTGCTAAGTGCACGATTAATACACGGACTACAACATTTGGCGGGACTTAATCCCAAAGCATATCGGTAAGATGAAATGGCTATATACGAGTTAGTGTGGCACATAACTGACCATTAGAATGCCGTGTTACACGGACATGATTACGCAATAGAACATTGTCGGCCAAACATCGTATGGCGTATAATCCTGTACGATCCATATTGGATGGCGATCTTATTGCCATGTACGCACTCCTACCACTAACGAGAAGACGAGAAATGGCGAAACAAGCACGCACCACGGATAGTCAACTTATGAGCGATCTATCTGACGAGGTATCCTGGCCAGATACTATATTTTAATTAATAAAAATTGTTATTTCTCTCTCTCTCTCTTTAATGAGTGGCTTATACATATATGTTTGTTTGTATACAAAGAAACACAACAATTTATTGACTTGCTATTACTAGTATTTTTATTGTTTTGGCACAGGTTGAATCTGCACAAATCGACTAGACAATCTCATTAATCCTGATTATCATCTATACTAGTCATACTTACCTGTGACATTTACCGCATATTAGTCGCGTTATATCCAACGATTTGGAATGTCGACCTACACTATTGAATGATAAAGCCATAGTATGAGTTAGTCAGTAATATCAAATGACATGTCACTTACATTAAACCACACGCATCATTGGTACATTGCCATTGGTACTTGTAATTAATTTTAAAGTTGTGTCTATTCGCTGTCTTTAAACTTGGATATATTATATTGATACGCTTGCACCTATATGTATATGTATGCATGTTACGATGTATGATTAGAATGCGAAGAAAGAACAGAAGCAGCCAGCTATTTGTTTACCATGTACGGAATATTGGTCCATGACGTGCTTTACAAGTGCGATTAATAATGAATGTGGCAGCATGCGTCATTTCATGAACAAGTACTTCGGCCAATCGATCTAGCACATATAATCATTAATTAATAGATGTATGCATCATAGTAATAGTAGTAGTAGTAGTAGTAGAAATCTATTCCTCTAAACACCACTCACCCGCATTATCGAGTACTTTTTCAATAAGACGAATAACTGGCTTGGCCTTTACATTGCCTGCATCGTCTTTCTCTCTATCGGTGTCAATCATGAGCGTTTGTCTTCGTATATACGCGTATCCATCTAATAGTTACTTACATGCCTAAATCACACAAGCCACCAGTAGTTCTTCCTTTATTACACCATACAATCGGCATATCTTCCGGTAATAACTGGTCGAATATCGTTTGATTGAATATTCTATAGAATTCAGCGGCTAGTTTCTCACGACGACGTCGAAATTGTAATGGTGTCAAATCACGCTGAGCGGCTAGCCATGAGATATCGTGCTCTCTCGGTTTCGATATATTGTGGAGTACCCATTTCTGCGTAATACGTGGTGGTAATGGCTGGCAATATCCTGCGGTACAACATTTATAAACACGACCGTCACGCTTAGTGGTGGGTACTATCTTTTGTGGCACACTAGAATGATATCATTAGTGGATAGCGTCCTTTATACATTGTCATAGAATGATCACATTACCTTTCTATCTCGGACTCATCATCTGATAGGATAATTGTTTTGTCGAGTTGATCGACCACTAAAATTACACGTAAATAAATGATTCACATTACAATGAATACGACGACTTACGTAGATTCACACTATTCGTATCAGTCTTTGTTGGTAATGGTGTATGATAGCGATGAGATGTCGTGTCATGATCAATTAGCGTAGAAATAGGAGTGAAGAATGGTGTATTTCCCGTAGAATGAATACGTGTTGTTGCGGGCGTGTTTTCCATTACCGGTGAATGCTGCCCTTCTTTACTGTGTTCCATGTCTTTTTGAGGTGTATAAAAGTTGGTAATTTGAGATATATCCGGTGGTAATATATCATCATTAATTGCAGGATTTACTGTGATTGATGTATTGCCGCTATGTCTCTTGTTATCGCTGTTGTTACAATCTTCCAAGTCATCTTCATCTTCATCGCTATCGTATATGACATTTCTACGTCGATGTATATCACTTTCCTTAGTAGTTGCCTGTCTTTGACGACGTGTAAGTATAATACTTGTATCAGATTCATCAAACAGATTAGATTTCTCGGTTGTATGAACAATAAAACTACTCCTAGTAGATTTGATAGGCGTATATTGGATGTTGTTATCGTTGATATTGTTACAATCTACCAAGTCATCTTCATCTTCATCTTCATCGCTATCATATATGATATTTCTACGTCGATGTATGTCGCTTTCCTTAGTAGTTGCTTGTCTTTGACGACGTGTAAGTATGATACTTGTATCAGATTCATCAAACAAATTAGATTTCTCGGTTGTATGAACAATAAAACTACTCCTAGTAGATTTGATAGGTGTATACTGTAAATGATCAACGTAATCATTATTCTAAGATAGGTATTAGCTAAATATAACCCTATTCATTATAATCACTTACCAATTCATTTGTAATGAGTAAAGATCGATTCATTAAGTCACAGATATCATCATTTTCATTGTCGTCATTGGCTTCGATCAAATCATCACTACACGGCTCATCTAGACATTCTGTATTTGTTTCATGCGATGTGTTTGATGATGTGGTTAGACTATCATAATGAATGTTAGCTAAAGCAACTAGGAAATACATTAATCAACGTGGATATCTACATTACCATTGCTTAGGACTCTCATTATTTAATTCGGTGGTTGCTTCTAGCATCGATAGACCAGTAGCTGCTGCTGTTTCTTGTTGTTGTGTGCTTGATAGTTTCATTCTTATAGTTGCTACTAGCAATTAACACGTCTATTGCTCGTAATCAGTATAAACAAATAATAGAACTCTATTTACATTACCTGTCTTGTCATCCTCTTCGTGTTGTTTCTTAGAATCATACTGACTACTCAATAAAAAGCTAGTTTCTGGTAACTCCTCGTCTGAACTAGAGCTTAATGTCGTTGGCATGTCGTCCATTTTGTGTAAATACAAGAATAAAAAAGAAAAACGCGTTATTATTATCGTTGTTGTTATTGTTTAGTTACATAATATTTCGTGGTGTGTGATGTGGACGTGTATTTTCAATTACACATCACTCACTCATTAATCACGTATTTTTGTATGATAACAGCTTAAGCTATCTAGTTAAC
>JAIXMF010000064.1:0-48588 GCA_025201365.1 Syncephalis plumigaleata | reverse complement strand
CATATAAGAATAGTGTGTAGTAGTCAGACGGAAACTCATGGCGGAGAAAGACTAATGCAAGAAGTATGTAAACTGTGTATCATCATTATCATCTCATCTCATCTCATTTACTGACTTGATTGTTATGCTACAATGATATTATAGTTGCACTACAAGCATAAAGATGCATCGAGTACTCTTCAAAATCGCGGTTTAGACTATTTCGCCCAGAGTATAATTATTTATATGGATGGCATGATCGAATGTTACAATAAACCGATCCTAAGCTCGCCGACTCTCTTGGAATATTTCAGAGGCCTATCACCAAAGCATAGGGGCGATATGACTGTCCTACTCCTCAGAAAGATTCTTATTGGTATGTTGTACGTTATATTAGAGATGACACGTATACTAATCGTTGCTTTTTAGCGGCTGATTTCGCCAGAAGAAACAATATTTTTATTAATGGAATTTATCCCACAGGTAAATAGAGTAGATGGCAGTATGATTTAATACTAATAATAATGATAATAGGCATCTTTATCGATCATCATAGCGAATCCAAGAAGCCATGGGTATATCTGGCCGATTTTAGTCGGATGAAGCCGTTGTACAAAGGTGTTATGAATGTGCTAGAGGATGACTATCCAAAGAGTGCGACCTATTATCGTTCACCGGAAGCATTCTCGAAACGAGTTACCGGGTTCTCGCAGGATGTATGGGCGACTGGTGTTACCATTCATCAGCTTCTATTTAACGAGGCTCCCTTGCAGAACCTTATAGACACGCAATACACTCAGCGTATTACTCCTAGATTACGCGTGATTATGGTAAATATTAGGCATGAAGAAGGCTTCCTAAGTAAGAGATATGCCCGGTATAAATCGAATCAAGAATTCAAGAAACTAGTCAATATGATGGATGCACTACTGACTATGGAGAATCATAGTCGCGAGAAGAAAGCGAATGCTTTAATTTCAATGTAGCAGCATTGTTCTTTTTGTGGAATAAACTAGATTTCCCTGCATTTATATTTGAACTTCCTGATACCTTTATTTTATGTTATGTTTGCTTGTTTGATTAGAAAAATATGTCGTATATATATGTGTGTGTATGTATATGTGTATATTGATAGATGCATTGATGGCATGTATTATAGTTAGTAATGGTATTCGTTAGTAACTGGATAGAAATGGGACAGCGTATCATTATCGTAATTCTTCAAGGCTAATCCTAGTTATACCATTTACGAATGCAATGATTCAACGTTGCAATTAATTGAGGTATCGGAAGGGTTCGTATTAATGGTGACAATTGGTCGAGCAATGGTAATCTCGATCGATTCAACCGGGCTAATCTGAGCAATCTCGTCCTCGTCACTCTCCATTGCCTCGTATCCAGTGATAACCGTGTAATTCTCGTGTAGATCCTCGATACTCAAAACCAATGTGCTATTATCGGATTCAAACTGATCATTGCTGTTGCTGTTGTTGTTGTTGTTGGCAATCGACATAGAGTTGACATGATCACCAGCAAGGCTTGTGTCGATCTTGGCACTGGTATTATTCATGGATTTATTGGCATTTGGTACGGGAATACGTAGTGTCGAGACACGACCAATTGTCGGAAGATGCACGGTCGAGGGAAGGATGCCATGATGAGCAAACGGATAGGCTAGCGTTTTGTCATGCTTTTGTGGAATGTAGATTTTCGACAGTTCTTCAAACTCATCAAGTGAATCGGAAGGTATCAATGCGATAAGATGGTAGAACATCATGATAAATGGGTGTATAAAATATTTGAGATACATAGTAGATATAATGCATAATAGTGTCAATATTAGAAAAAGCATAAGACGATACAGCTACGTGAAAGTAAGGATGAAAGCATGTTAGTTCATTGGTATACAAATGCTGTTACATTCATTGAAATACTCACCATACGACTCGTCTTGCTATCTTTGACCATGTTCTTTGGTAGCAATGTATGAAACCATATAATGAGCAAGACAAGCATCACTAATCCCGTGCCAGTGATGGCATTACTCGCGATTAGCGTGATATAGATCGAGATCGATCCTAGGGCAAAATCGATTAATCCAATCAGTATGACTTGAACTAGTCCCATTAGCAAGAAGATGGCCAACCAAAAATATATGACAATAATAAGTAGTTTGGATATACGTGAGCTTATATGCTGCTTCACTGATCCAATCCTGTTCCCATTAGTTAGTAATGAGCTTCATTATTACTATTTTCATTTATTTACCATTTGATCGAATAATAGGTGGGTATGATGGCCATAATACAGAAATTGACGGGGTTCGAGTAGTGCGGCGACAATCGTCCTACAATTAGGGTAACCCATTGAAAACATTGGACTGTTGATCGTAGAAATCGATATTACGTAGCACAACAATACACATATTAGTTTCCACTGTAGTGTAACAATTACTAATGAGAATACCTACACAATGCAACCATAAATAAGGCACCATGACCTTTGGTTAACTTTTCGTAATATCGCAAATAATGCAATACGCCAAGGCCAGCATACGTAATAATTCCCAGGATGATGCCGGAATTGAGCAGTATTGCTTCAATGTTCGCAGAGTAAAGTGAAGCCATCACGTAGATAAATAGTATACGCTAATAGTGATAACACTAGCCAGTAGTGCAGTGACAAAAATGGTTCCAATAATATCTAAGTAGGTTAGGTCAAACAGCTGTATCTAGCATGATTGACTAATCCGAGGCTATGGAAAAGAAGGAAGGAAGGAAAGAGAAGAAAGTAAAGGAAATGAGTAGAGACGATTGTTGACTAGATAACAAGAAAAGAAACAAGATAGGGAAATGCTAATGCAGTAAGAATTAATCGAACAAATGATAAGGACGACAAACAAAAGAAAATGATATTAACGAATACGAATACGAATAAGAAAGTAGGATGAAGTTAAAACAAAGTAAAATATACAGGTGGTTTATACTAGGAATTGGCATGAACACGCGGTCACTTGAACAACAAACCAGCTTCAAGGGAAGAGCGTCAACAACAACAATAACAACAACTAAGGTGAACGGTTTATGGACTGTTTCCTTCGCATTGTTACTTGAAACTGATCATGCGGACTAGCGTTCGAGTATACTAGCCATGATAAGGCGACCTGAAACGGATAATGCCTATACTGATGTAGGTATGAGTCGGTAATATTGTATTAAGGAGTACGGGGAAATGGAAATGGTCCCATCGTACATGTGAGCATGTGATGTAGTAGTAGTGGCGGTAGTACTAACGGTTTTGATATCTGTATCTATATTTATATGAAATGGTGTGACGCTTTCACGTCTGTTGAATGTTAACAGTATGAATCCGAGTGTGCTACGGGGATATTATTCCATAAAGAGGTAAGGTTCCATCATGTATGTTAGATGAACATTGATTGTTTACAAAGACAAAACCAAAAACCATTGTTTACACTTCTTTCTTTCTTTCTTTCTTTCTTTTGCATTAACAAACCGTAATTAGATCACTATAATGTTGATTACACCGAGATGCAAGATCAATGTGTACAAGGCAATTGTATTGGCAAATAGCGCGGAATAAAGCATGATGTTGGAGGTGAACGGAAAGGTTAATAAAAAACAAGTTTACTTGTAATTGAAGTACATGTGATAATCGTGTTGCAGACAACAGTAATAAGAATAGCGGGGGAAAGAAGAAGGAGGCGAAGAGGAATGCGTGAAAGAACGGCTAACAAAACAATACCGGTTCTATTAAACTTGAATCAGCACAAATGTAGATTGACTAATGACGACACACAATAATAATATCACTCCTCTTTATTATTATTATTACGATGATGATGAAACTGTTGTACTTGGCATGGAGATATGCTGATGCCAGAAACTTTCAATAGTTTCGAAATAGCCCGGTTGTACACAAGCATCGTTGTGTGTGCCGTCGGGAAATGATTGCCACATGGATCCACCGCTAGTATTACACAGGTCGTAGAGCATGGTCATATGAGAGGGCGGTACTAGCTCGTCACGTTCAGACGCCAGAAATAGGACGGGTACTCGGCGCAATCGTTTAATCGATTCCTCTGATGACCACTGCTGATGGCATAGGAAAGTCACGGATGAGAGAAATGGCATAACATGCGGAATAAGTTTTGGCTGCAATGTAGAGAATCAATCGTATCGTTTAGCGTAAATAGTTGAATTGCAATGACATCATTCCATAATGACTTACCACACTAAGGAATGTGTTCTCAAGAATAATTGCTTGAATCTAATGAATGCAAATGAAGATTAGATCGTGTAAATATCTAATAATTCACTACAACTGCATACCTTGTCCTCATTACGAGCAGCTAGATCAATGGCTATCGCTCCTCCGATTGACTGCCCGAATAGAACGATACGTGTATCCTTGAGTAGATCATGATTTTTAATAAAAGACAAAGCAGCCTATTACACATATGGTTAACAATAATAATAATACTAACAATTAGCAGTATAAATGATGATACTTGCTTCCGTATCCAATTTGATGCCCTTCTCATTGGCAACACCCTCGCTCAATCCATAGCTAATATGATGATTGATACAAACAGTTATGTAGTAGATTAGTATGAATGAAATAATGCCATCTATCTGTACATCTATCAATGTAGTTACCCTCGATATGATAGCATAAATACATTGCAGCCGCAGCGTCGATATATCTTTTCGGCAATAGGCAATCGATGACCGATATTTCCTGCGTTGGCCTATTGAATACTGCTGCTTTAGTAAATTTCGTATGAAATACCATTAGTTATATAGCAAATATACCTGACAGTAGAACACGGTTGGTGCTCGTGCCGTCTCACTCGGTGTTGCCCGTGTAATCAGGTAAGCCTGCAGTCGTACGCCATCTGCTGAGCGAAGCCACACCTCCTCATAAGGTAGGTCGTAGTCGGACGGTTTATCCACCTAGAGGATGGCAAAGCATAAAGGAAGAAAAACGGCGTTTGCTTTTTGTTTACATCTTGCTTGCCCTGTTAACCTATACTCCTACTTACTGCAGTACGTGATCCCTCGGGAAATCGTGCCAAATAGATTAGACTACACTGGAACCAGTAGGCCAGCGCAATACCAGATCCGGCCACAACTGCGAATAGCGCAAAGAAACCTTGTATTGCAGAGTTGAAATCAGGCATAGTTTACGAAAAAATGGATATGGGAATGGAGAATGATGATGGTGATGATGATGGCAAATCATACACATCGCCTTTTTTGTATGAGTTTACGAGCAATAAACAGCGTATAATTCATATTCCATAGCAAATCATTGCCATTGAAGGATAGTTGACAGATATCCGTAGATAATGGTGATCATCTCTACTAATCAATAGGTAACTTGTAAGTTTGCTTGTCTCCATTAAGCTATCCACTAATTAGTGTCTAAATCAAGTAGCATCCAGTTTCGTATGTGTATAATGGGCCAACACGCGTATCCTTAACGAGTAAACGTGTTTATGCTTCATGTTTTCTCCATTCCAATCGCGAATTAATGAATGCCTCAATCTGGTGGCATTTGATTCAGGTTGATAATCCGCCATCATCTTTTAGGCATTTAGGAGTAAACTGGATATGCTTACCCATTTGGTTATTCCATAATTAAGCATTGTCAATGGATGTGTGTTCCATTTGGAAGTGCTTTTCTTATACACCGCTCATCGTGCTTCGAATAGATTTATTTGGTATGACCCGTATATCGTTGTTACATTTTAATATTTAAATAGACACGAGTATCCATGAGTATCATTCCACTTATTATATCCTTATATCATCATTTTCTATTTCTCTCTCTCTCTTTCCCTCTCTCTCTCTCCATTGGTGCTAGTAACCAGCTTGAAACGCATCGTTCTCTTTAACGCTAACCCAATAGATTATCATTATGATTTTGAATAAACGCAGCAACCTTCTTACTCTGATGGTATGCCTCGCTGGTGTATCCATCAATGCGCAACATGGCTCTGCCGCTACCACCGCGCCTATCCCTCCGTTTACTCCTCCCGTCTCGCCTAAACTGTCTCCCGCTCAACAAAGTGCCACGCAACCAGGCAACGATCTACTTGGCTCGCTTCCTTTGCACGATCCATTTACGCTTGGTCAATTTAATCTACAAATTATCAAGCATCTACCACCCGATTCTTTTAAGGTGCCACGAGCTATTGTGAAGCATAAGGGCATCCAGGGTGAAATGCGATGCATCCCCAGAGCGTTAACTCCTTTGCCTCCCATCTACGTTATACTCCAGGTAAGTTGACCTGGCCTGTGTGGCATTTCCTTTCCATCTTATCTAACGTATAGTCATTTAGCGCGTCCATAGGCATCAAGAAGCACGCAAACAGCTTCTTGCGAAGAATCTTAATGCAGACCTAGCTCCGTACAAGGGACAAGAGTTTATTACCGGGTTGATCAATGTGTTTGACACGCCAGATAAATCGCATGAATGTTATATCATGCGTAATAGTTGTGCTCAAAAACTCATTGATGCGACGAATTTAATGTCCATCGACCAAAAGAAAGTCATGCTTCCATTGTATATTGGTAAGATAATACAAGGTAAGTCATTATCGGTGTACATTTCTATGTGATGATTACATATTAACGAGTATACCGTAATATTCGTGTATATATTATGATATCAGGTGTTGCTTTCATGGCTCGTGCCAGTATTATCTACAAGAACTTTGGACCTAATTGTAAGTTATCTCGTAGAAACACAAACTAATTAAATACATTTGTATTAATATCCGTTGATCATTATCATCTAGATATTTGCTTAAACAAAGGTCCTAATGGATTAGTGCCAACCCTTTTCGTTCTTCCTCCTGATCAGAGTGATTACAATGTTGCCGAACCAGGTCAACCAGCTATGGCAGACACAGCGGAGGAGCGACGAAAGAAGCTAACCTGGGCTGTCGGTGCCGTACTCTACAAGATGCTTTCAGGAAGGGATGCAAAGAAAGAGTACACGAATTCCAAGGCATTGGCGCCTGAATACCTTTACCAGTCACCAGAGATTGGCTCGCTTTTGGCTGAAACTAACTTGAACAATGGACTCACTAATCGTGCTGATGTTCATGCTAAGGCGCAATCCACTCTTAGCGCCGCTTTTAAGGATGCGCAAGGGAAGCTTGAAGATCTCGTTCAACTAATGGACGAGTTGATGCTGCCTAACATACGAGCGCGTCCTCTGCTATATGATGTTATCGTCACCTATGGTGCTAAGCTAGGCATTTCGAAATAAGCTGTCATCAGTCAGTTATCGTTGAATAAATCTATAACGAGTTATGCATTCGATCTAGTTATCATTCATCAATGAATATTAGTAATATGTTACTATTATATATGGTATGACTTGTGTAAATTAAATTGATTTCCGATAGTGGACATTCATTTGAATCTGTGATATTTTACTTCTATCATTTTTAAACAAGTTGCTCTCAATTCATTCGTTCGTTCATTCATTCCTTTGATTCTTTTTACTCCTCTGTGTGACTTGATTAGCGTTGTATACCACTAGTGTGGTCTAGTCTACGTTACCACTACAACGACAACTACGTCTGCTACCTGTTAACTATTGTAATTCACCGTTGAGCTATTATGAGCGCATCTACGACGTCGTCCACTGTTCCCACCACCAACGCCACCTCGGCACCCAGCGAGGGTTGCGAGCATATGCGTTCTCGAAAACGGGATCTTCTAGATTCATTTCGTATGATTGTTCGCTATGCTCTACTCTATCGGCACCGTATTGAATTCGCGTTGGAGTTGGGCGCCCCTGTTGCACCGGAGGCCGGTAAGCGTAAACGAGGCAAGGTCAGTTATTCCACCTGTAGTGCCATGGAAATAGGCATTATCCCTATGAACGATGGCGTCATGGTGCTGACAGGATAGTTTACCTGATTGCTGTGTAGAAACTGCCGCGTGCATTCTGTCTAGCATGTCTTAATCCGCTTGGTCGTCTTTACGCATGCATCCACTGCGTCTATATTGGATGCTGGCGCGGTGGACATATCCAATCGCATCTCACGCAACGTGATCATATTTTCGGTATGCTAGCACTGACGAATCACGCGCATATATATGCGCATCTATATAGCGAGACTAATACGTTTCTTTGCGATGATAGCGGTTGACTTTGAACGCTGTCTCGTTCACTGTCGACTTTGCAACGATTTCATTTATAGTCATGAACTAGATAAAGCTTATGCTGTCGAATCACGTCGCATTCACGATATGCTTATGCAAGTTTATGGCAAGTAAATTTGATTGAGCAAATGAGCTTTTGTCTTTTTTCCTTCTAAGCTGATACATGCTCAATAGAACCTGGATTGAAACGGGCACGCTACGTTGACTGGCGTCCTAGCGAGGAAGAAGCCGGATTGATTCGTGCTCGTACGCGTATTCAAGCTTGTGGCGGTAATAATGACAAAAGATATTAAGCATTATTATATAGCATCATGCCATATTGACAATCGTATTATTATGTAGGTCTACGCGGGCTACGTAACATGGGCAACACCTGCTTCATGAGCGTTATTCTTCAGTCGTTTATCCACAATCCATTGTTGCGCACCTACTTTCTAAGTGATCGTCATCCACGTCACGAGTGTCGACGAGAGAACTGTTTGTCATGCGAGTTGGATCGTTTATTCTCCGAGGTATGTATGTATAAACACAGCATCAGAATGATTATTAATATGTATGTATATACTAGTTTTACTCTGGACGTAAAGAACCATATAATCCGGGCAATTTCCTACAAGTGATCTGGCGATCTTCAGCAGAGTTGGCTGGCTATGCGCAACAAGATGCTCATGAATTCTTCATCTCTGCACTCAATCAATTACATGGTAGTCTAGAAGGTATGAGCAACTATAGGTCCATTACCATTAGAAACTTGCTTAATAACTAGCATATATCTATATATATATATGTGTGTGTGTGTGTGCTTCTATGTAATTCTACTGTCTAGGTAGTGCCATGGATTCTTGTCGATGTGTCGTCCATACAACATTTGCCGGTGAACTACAATCGGACGTTACTTGTTTGGCATGCGATAATGTCACGACCGTCGTTGATCCAATGCTCGATATATCGCTTGACCTCAACACGACACCACGCGCACAGGGTCGTTCGTCTAAAGCGGGCAACTCGCAAAATACTAATGGCACAACGGATAAACTATCGAGTGACGATCAGGCCAATTCATTGCTAGGCTGTCTAGAACGGTAAATAACAAATGATACATGCATGATA
Organism: Syncephalis plumigaleata; assembly: GCA_025201365.1. Taxonomy (NCBI): domain Eukaryota; kingdom Fungi; phylum Zoopagomycota; class Zoopagomycetes; order Zoopagales; family Piptocephalidaceae; genus Syncephalis; species Syncephalis plumigaleata. The sequence goes on along the minus strand of JAIXMF010000064.1, from coordinate 39,292 downwards.
ATAATAATAATAAGCGATAGTCAGCATAACAATAGCTAATATTACGATTGTAATGTGTAGATTTACACAAGCCGAGAAACTAGATCCCGCTGAATACACCTGCGGCAAATGCGGTAATAACTCGCAGGTAGCGTAGATTAAGCCTTGTATTCATGTCATTCGATGTGAATACTAATGAACATGACTATAGGCTGCCACTAAACAAATGTCAATTCGTCGTTTACCGCCAGTGTTAAGCTTTCAGTTTAAGGTGATTGAATTAGACACGCGTCATTTATAAGGAAAAGTGATGACATAGTTATTAACAATGTTGATACATATTTTATTATTATTAGCGATTTGAACATAGTCAAAATGCTAGTAAAATAGAGTCGCACATTCGATTCCCGGAATTATTGGATATGACGCAATTCACATCTCGTGCTCGGGGAAATAACGCGAGTAAGGTGCCACCAGTGTAAGTGGAATTTCTACTACGTTTACAGGTGTATATGCGTATGTATATAGATGCGTATATATTCATCTATTTTACTGCTAGATCATCACCAGCTTGTCAGTATCGATTGTACGCTGTAGTATGCCATCAGGGTAAGCTTGACAATGGCCATTATACATCCTATGCACGATGCCGTGATCAGGTAAATAATAATCACTAGCGGTAATATACATATATATAATTGCAAACAATTAATATAATGATTAGTGGTTCTATTTCGATGATACAATGATTACACTTGCAGATCGAGTGCAAGTATTGGGCAGTAAGGCGTAAGTATGAATGATATATAAGAATATATAAGAATATATGACTGATTATTACGTATTCTTAAATCTAGCTACATGTGCTTCTACACGCAAGCACGCCTGGATTACACACAGCGTGCCATTAATGACGAGAAGAACATGTAATCATTTTTGTAGAACAAAACAACTGTGTGCATTTTTATTAGTGCTACTATTGTTCCTATTCATTCTTCACGACCTCTGTTGATTCAGCGTTTGCTTTCATATGCTCTTCTTTACCACCCATACTATAATAATAAACATAATCATCATCGTATAAGCTATTAGATGTAATTGGTTCATGTCACAATGATTGCCACGTACTAGTTATACTTGATAAATCGATAACCTTGAATCAACTGGCATGTCTCGTTAGTGGCATGACAAGCCAATAAAAGATGATTACGCGGTATGACTACCCAGGCAAATCGCATAAATAACAGCGAGTAAAGCGACAATGCTAATGTGATACTCATGTTAGTGATGCCGTTTAATAATCCAATAGATTGGTGCATCATCGATGTCTCTATTACCAGCTGTCATGGGTCCACTAATGATCTCGGGATCCTTTTTCATATCAGTGATAGCTGCTAAAGGCAAACCCCAATTAGCCACTAAATAAATAGATAAACAAACAAATAGGTAAACAAGAGGTGGTAATAGGTTAGTTATCGTTTAACGTTGATTCATAGACGCATATCAATATACTTGCCTGGACCCCAGAAATGCTAATAATCAATAGTTAGCTACGTAGATTGTTCATAAGCGTAAATGACCTACCGTGCTATTTGACAAGTGTACGGGACGGTAATCGATTAACAGACGAGTGCACCAGTTATTAATATTCTATTGTTGTCGTTATGGTCCAGTATTCTTCTTACCTGCAAAGATACTCGCGGAATTCCTTGCTTTGCAGCTTTTGTACTGCACGCGACATAATGTTACTCGACATATTGTAAAGAGAAAGTTATAAGCAAGGGGAATCAAACACGAATAACAACAACGAATCAGTATGAAAAAAGAAAGACTAGAATGGTTTGATCTTATTGGATAATGCACTCGTGTAGTAATTGTCAATATGAAGGGTTGACGTGGCATTCGTTAATGTGTTTTCATCACTCGTGCTTTCTTGTATCGTAAACATCTTTAATACCACTCCATTGACGAAGAATACTACCGAGGAAGAAGCTGCACACACACGCACACACTGGTCTATCCTCTTCTTCTATTTCTTCTTCCTTATCTCGTTAACTTTACTTTATTCTGATTTATTAGTAAACGCGTCGAATTACTATGCAACTTACTAAGCTAGTTACTCTCTTGGCCGTGGCCGGGGCTATGATACCCGCGGTAGCAATGGCAAAAAAGAAGAAGGAAGCACCCACTGAACTACGTATTGGTAATTATGATATATTTATTGTTTATCTTCTTCGCTAATATTACAATATATATGAATATACAATAGGTATCATGAAGAAGATTTCAGATGAGGATTGCTTACAAAAGGCCAAGAAAGGGTATGTTGTTGCTTTTCGCATGGTACATCAAGATAACACTGTAAATTAATGACTTACTCGCTCGTTCGATCTCTTTGTCAATGATTAGAGATGTGCTTAAGATGCATTATACGGGCAAACTATTTGATGATGACACCGTATTTGATTCATCGATTACACGCGGTGTTCCCTTTGAGTTTACTCTAGGTTTGTTGATACACTTGGATGATGTACATAATACTGATACTAATATTATTAATGATGATTAGGCATGGGCCAAGTAATTAAAGGTAAGTTATTTAAAATGTAATAATTAAACCAGTAAATTAACGTACAACTGTTACCTAGGCTGGGATCAAGGCATTGTTGGGTAATACATATACATATGCTGATCTAATAATGATATTAACTAACCTTGCATTAGCATGTGCATAGGAGAAAAGCGTAAGCTAGTTTTCCCTGCCGAGTATGGTTAGTAATAGTAATAATAATTGTATACACGTAATCAATGACATTTATTTATTTGTTTGTTTATTAGGTTATGGCAGCTTAGGCAGTCCACCAACTATTCCAGGTAAGTAGAAATGATTATCAATTAGCTCGACAGTCTAGTAAATGGAAATGCTTAATGATTATTAGCCAATGCGGCATTAAAATTTGATGTGGAACTATTGGAGATCAATGGTGTTCGAGGCGGAGTAGTTAGTGAAGAAATAATCGATAAGGCCATCGAACATATTGAATCGATTATGGATGAAAAGGTAACGTTGACGAAGAAAGAAAGAGACATATACCAAAACAGCATGCAATGCTTAATTAATTATTGAATCAATAGGAGGGAAAGGAGGAGGAAAATGAAGCCAAGAGTGATACAAAAACACAAACCACCAAGGAATCAAAGAAGGAAAAGAAGGAAAAGAAGGTGAAGAAGGTGAAGAAAGCGAAGAAGAGTGAGAAGGCAAAGAAGAAGAAGGCAAAGAAGGAGAGCAAAGAGACCGCTGACGATAGTGGTGAAAAGGCGGATGATGAGGAAATCGATTTCGAGAAAATGCGTGAAGCTAATTTAAAACGCGCTTGGGAGGAGGTAGAGGAGGTGCTTACTAAGCTCAACAAGCAAGAGGAAGAGGAAGAGCAAAAGGAACAGGAGAAGCAAGGCAAGCAAGAGGAACAGAAGAAGCAAGGCGAGCAAGAACACGATGAATTATAAATGATCTGCTGCATTTTCGTAATAGTGCTAGTATCTCGGATCTAGCGAATGCCGTTGTACCACCATCTGAATGGTAATTGACCATAATAAAGATGTTGGTGTTTTGCACTGACTTGCTACGAGTATCATTGCTTCCACTTTTACGTTTCCTCAAAGTTTATTAGCAATTTATTCATTATGTTTGAAGATTTAAGTGCACGTTTACATGGAGAACGCGACAATAGTCGGAATGAGAAGAAAGACTTGGATTTAGTGATATTTGGCGCCACTGGCTTCACCGGTGAATTTGTTGCCAAGGAAGTGTGGCGTACTAGGGCACAAATTGAAAAAACGCTAAAGCGACCACTACGCTGGGCGATAGCGGGACGTTCCGAGGAGAAATTACGTCAAGTGTTGACGTGTTTGAAGCAGCAAGTGTTCGCGTCGTCGTCGTCGTCCTCATCTACTACTACTGCTACAAGTGAGAAGCAAGATGCAGACTATAAATGGCCTCACCTTTTAGTGGCGGATGTAGCATCAACTGCCTCGTTGACCAGTATGGCGAAACGAGCCCGAGTGGTGGCCACTTGTGTTGGTCCCTATCGATTATACGGTATACCGGTACTTAAGGCGTGTGTCGAGCAACAAGCGCATTATCTCGATATCACGGGTGAGCCAGCGTTTATTTTACGCTCACTCGAGACGTATAACGAACAGGCAATGGCGAAGGACGTTTCCATTGTACACGCTTGTGGTTATGACAGCGTAAGTGTACTCCACCGATTGTAGTGACCATTTTATATGATGTATACACTACTAATAATAATAATAACGTTCAACTAATGTAGATTCCAGCGGAAATGGGCATTCTTAAGCTAATTCAAATGCTAGAGAAACAAAATGCCGAGCCCACTTGGATCGAGTCATTCTATACGTTCCATAGTAAAGGCACAGGTGCTGCTGTTAACAAGGGAACCTACGAATCATTAGGCAAGTATATCATTAGTAGTATAGCGAGTCATTAGACTAATGATTACATTGTTATTATGTGTATACACAGTGAATGAAATGAGTAATCTACGTGAGATTATCGAGTTGGAACAAGCGGCAGATAAAAAGTATCCGGTAGCCTATGCCACACCTAATCCATCACCACTGCTACCGATACGACTTGAACGACGATTTATTGGTAATGAAAACAATCGTGGCTTTTTCTCTCGACTATTCCCCTTCCATTGGACGGCACCATATCCATTGACAGATGGAAGTATCACGGCGATATCACGTCGAATTATTGCACAGCAGAAACTGATACTCGACATGGAAGCATCGTCGTCGTCGACATCGAGTGGAACTGGTGTATGGGCCACACTTACTTCCGTGTTTTCCAGTAGTAGCGAGGATGAGTCAGAAGAAGGAGAAGGAGAAGGAGAAGACAGCATTACCTCGTTGTTAAAGAAGAAACAACAAAAAAAGAAAGCAATCTCGCATCGTCGTAAGACACCACCACCCGCTGTACACTACACGCCTCGTCTATTACTGCCATTCTACGCGTTACCACTCGCCATGATTACACTGGGATGGGCTGTCTGGATCACGTTATTGGCGCAAATCCCGTTAACACGTCGTCTTCTCGTTCGATATCCTCGCTTATTCACCGCTGGCTTCGTGTCGTCCAATGGTCCCTCACTAGAATCGATTGCCACATCTGGTTTCCAGCAACGAATGATCGGGCATGGTCGTCGTTTATCCGCGGAAACCTCGTCGGACACGCTAGAAGCCGCGGTCACCGTAAGTGGACCGAATCCTGGCTATCCGGCAACGGCCATTTGTCTCGTTCAATCGGCCTACGTGCTACTTGATCGTAAGGAAAAGAAACTGGTGCCATCCGGTGTACTAACACCGGGAGCGGCATTCTGGAAGACGAATCTATTGGATCGATTGCATGAGAATGGCATCGAATTTAGCACGTAATCTTATTGGAATAATAACACGAATTAAAGTAAAGCTTACTATTATTGTTCGGTTAAGAATAGCATGCAAACATCTCGGAAATAGAACGATTTAACGCGTGCTCGTACATGTGCTCATTTCTTTCCATTTCTTCCATTTCTAGTAAACTAGCAACTTGTTAACAGATGTATTCGCGTCTATTACGTTGGATTAGTGCAAATTGCCATCTAAATACTGAGCTGTTAAAGCATGCTGCTCTTGTATTGAGGATACGTAGTGAATGATGACAATGCAATACGTGCAACATATTTTGAAACTAATTGAATAATCATTATACAAAATGCGTAATAGGATAGCATCTCTGAAAGAAAAGCATTGTACGGAGAACATCACGTTGGCATCACTATAATAAGCATTGAAATATCGTGACATGTTTTATGTACTATTTTTTGTATGATCACTCCATTTTAGTAGTCCTTTTAACACCAGCACTACTTAATGGATATATCATGGATAAATAAAGCGAATATTGGAGTAATGCACGTGTAGTTCGGTTGTCATTCTATTGACTCATTTTGGCTATGTATTGCCAAGTTAGTTTGTATACATGCCATGCTCGAACACGACTATGATTGCTTTCTCAACTGGGTAATCGATGACAACAAGTAGAGTACGCGTTAAGAAGCTATAAAAATGAGCACAATTTGCTCGATATAATCCATTGTTCTTTACTTTTCCACCTAGCTCTTACTCTCCTACCACTTAACGAATACACTTTCTACATTCATTGCTTTTATACTACCTAGAATAACCGGTTGGACAACTATAGCAAAATGACATTCGGAATCAAGACTACCACCGTTGCCGTTATCGCCACATTGATGCTAGCGTCTGGCATCTTTGATCCTGTCGAGGCCATTCCAGCCAATGAAGTCCAAGTTCCCGCTGTACCTGGCCTCGTATTAACTGTCACCAGGTCTAAGCCAGGGGATACACAATATGGCACTTATACCACGCCTGCTGGTGTAAAGAACGTCAAAGTCAAGTGCTTCAATCTTGAAAGGGAACAGAAGGCCTATAAGCAAGCCATGAGCACCGAGTTTACAAATACTCAATTCTACTTGTCCTGCGCCAGACACAAGCCAACTCTGGCCGAGGCACCTCTAATGTCCACTATTGGATGTCCTCTTGCTAGCTATCCAAATGAGCAGAAGAACACTTGCTTCGTCACGGAAACATCTATAGGCAAGTCTTCTATTACGGCTGTCAGCGTGCACGAGAAAATCCCAAAGACCCAAGGTTTACGAGCTGACATCCTATCTAAGATTATTAGAGGTATGACATCTAACTATGTAATAAAAATACACGGCTAACATTTGTTGTATCTCTACAGCTCATAAGCTTGCATTCGATATGGGATGGTATTTGACCTGGAACTATAACAGTAAGTCGCATTAATGCTTATGTACAATCACGCCTAGCTTACTCATTGCACTTTTTGCCATTTAGAATACTTTGTGGATGATGTGAATGCCGAAGACTTGCATCTTTTCATTAATAGTGAATTTTACCGTATGGACCGTGGCTTTAACCTTAATCCTCCCAACAAGGAAGGTACAACAACTCCTACCAAAGCTCAGAAGATTGGAGGCCATATGTATTATGCGGACCAGTTCTTTGATGCGTTCTTCTCTATCCATAAGCTTCCTGAAGACAATCTCATGGTGCTAAAGCAGGGTTCGCTTGCGCTTTTGCCTCCTATGCCTCCTCAATCTCCTACTCTATAGACTATCCATGGGAGAGAGGAAAAGGAGAGTCATTTAACGTGAACTGGAATGCGATTGATTCTATCTTCTTTTCTTATGCTTGCTACTTGTTAAACCGCTGTTATTCAGGCAGACGAGTTCATCGAGATAATAGATTGCATAACTATGCGAATAAAATAGTATAAACAATGTCTACAAGCACGCACTATGTAATAACTAATCAATATAGTATGTCATTCCGATTAGTGCAAACTATTGACATGTACGATTCCAATAGTTATTGAATGAATGATGATTTCTATCACTAATCACGTGGAATGAGCAGTAATCCAAGATGTCAGCGAGTTGGAAATAACACAATACAAATAAATGTGATATACGGAAATGTAACAATTCATTGGAACAAGTAAAACATGATGACAAAGAGATGTGGCTAATGTAGCGCGTGAAATGTCAAGGATAGAATATGAAATGCTAAAACATACCAGTTCCAGCATCAAAGCAATAGCATCTATAAGCATCATGCCAATTGGTATTAGCTATTATTAGTATATCATGTAAAGCGTTCTTGTTTATAAAAATAGCCTGTTACTTTTCTATATTATTGGTTTGAAGCATAACTGAGAAGGCAACCCTTCAAACAAAGTGACAGGTGGATAGACCTGACTATCATATGTATTTTCGTGTTACCATCATCATCATCAGCATCAGCAGCAGCATCCACATCCACATCCACATCCACATCCAACATGATCAATAATAATACTATCAATAATAATGTAGCTCCTGATACCAGTGAAACATTAGCGCTGTTTACGTGTATATAATAACATGAAATAAACGGAGAGGTCTGTGCTTTGATGTCTAACAGAGTATTGAAACTGGACCTTACTCTGTCTAAATTAATTGCCACAACGTTTGGTGACGCAAACAGGTACAACTACCCATTAGCATGATCTTACTAATTAAATCGAGCGTAATTGCTACTAGCGATGCACTATGATTCTGCTAGTAGTACACGTTAATATCACAAGTGCGTACACCATTTTACCATAAATGCTGCATACAACTGGTTGTCAATGGGAGAAACCCGCGTTGAATGGTGCACGCGTGAATACATATGACTATTTCAGTGGATCAAGTTTTTTGACCATGCTCTATCAGTAATGCTGAAGAAACAGGTTTACATCAGGTAGGACGACACTATATGAATGTACGAGAGATCAAAGAAACTCACGCTACGTTAACCTTGTACTATTTTTCATTCTTCATTTTCATACTACTTCTCCTATTACTCCTATTACTACCTCTCCCGCTACTCCTTCTTCTCTTAATAATAATAATAATACCAATATTAGTAACAGCAATAGTATTGTAGACCAAATATCAGGAACACGTCAGTTCCCCTCACTCACCCTAAAACCATTATACTATATTCACTGTGTAAATGGCCATTAATCTCGCTAGTATATAAACAGTCATAGAATACAGCCAAGGATTGAAGCAGCATCGAGCCATCCAATTCATTTATTCACCAAATAACCATTGATAATTACTTCGTTACCTCATTCTAGCTGCTGTTGCAATCCTTAGTCACGCAGTATTTATTATTTTCATTTAAAAAATGCATATCCCAAAAGCAAAGTTGGCCAATACCGGCACCATAATCAAGGAATATCTACGGGAATTGTTCCCCATTATCGGCTGGCTACCCCATTATAATCGTCGATGGCTGGTCAATGATCTTAGCGCCGGTTTAACCATCGGTGTCATGCTCGTGCCACAAGGTATCGCCTATGCTAGACTCGCTGGTCTACCGGCGGAATACGGTCTATACAGCGCCTTGGTGGGCGTGTCCATCTACGCAATCTTCGGCACTAGCAAGGATATTAGCGTGGGTCCCACCTCGGTACTGGCCATGTACATCGGTCAGGGTATACGTGAGGTGGCGAAACACCACGGTATCGAGCAGGATAACTCGCATCTTGCCGCTCTCGCCAGTGCCATGGCATTGCTTATCGGTTGTATGGTAGCGGTGATGGGCATACTACGTCTCGGGATTATTATTGATTTCATCTCCACGCCCGTGGTGGTTGGTTTCACGTTCGGTGCTGCCGTTGATATTATGGTGGCACAACTACCGAAACTATTCGGTGTGCCAAAGGTCGATAGTACTCATGCTGCCTACGCCACGTTCTGGGACATGCTACGCAAGTTCGGTCGTGTATCCCTGCCCAACTTGGCTGTCGGTATCAGTGCGGTTATCATGTTGATACTGCTACAAATGGCGAAGACTAAATTCGGTCAACGCTGGAAGTTTGCAAACACACTGGCTACCGCACGTGTACCTATCGTTGTGGTATTCTACACGCTCGTGTCATTCCTAGTCGCAGTAGGCGGTCAGGGCGATGACCCCGATACTGGTCGCAAGCATCCACTTAATATTCTACGCAATGTACCTCGCGGTATACCACAGCCGCAATTACCTCCACTTACCACATCTATTCTACAGAAACTGTTTCTCGCTTCATTATTGCCTTTATTGCAAACGGTAGTCGAACATGTAACTATATCCAAAGCACTCGGTAAGCTTATACAAATGTAACATCATTTATCACTGATTAACCCATCGACGACAACGACGATGATGATGATGATGATCATGGTGATGATGATGATGATTAGGTCGTATCGGACACTATCACACTAATAATAGTCAAGAGCTACTTGCACTCGGTGCATCTAACATTGCCACGTCATTCTTCTCCGGATTCTGCGGTACCGGTGCCATGACTCGTGGCATGGTATTGTCGCAAAGTGGCGTTCGTTCCCCGTTAAGCGGACTGTTCGCCTCGTTAGTCGTGTGCTGCGCTCTTATCTTCTTGCCGCCCGCATTCTACTACATACCCGATGCTTGCTTGGCTGCCGTCATTGTTACCAGTGTGTTCCGTTTAATGCGTGGTCCCAAGACATTCATCAAACTATGGCGTATCAATCGTGAGTAACAATAATACACTATTGATCGTATCCCGCTTCAATCAAGGCTAACCTCGTAAATAGCACTGGATTCCGTGAGCTGTTTCGCCGCTTTAATATTCACTGTTCTATTTAATATTGCAGTAAGTAATCGCTAAATACATATGAACTATCCGCTAACTGATCATGTATCATCTCTAGGTTGGTATCGGTGTTGCCGTTGCTTTAACCCTCATTATTATACTGTACAAAATTGCTCGTCCAGATTGTATATTCCTTGAACCACGGGCTGACAATCCTCATATCTACGTGGATCCAACCCTACCCGATGTAAAAACTACTCCTGCACCACGTGGTATTATTGTATTTCGCCCGGAAGAGGCGCTCATCTTCCCTAATGCACATTACATTCGACAAACGATCCTACACGCCATTAATAAGCGATGTGCCTCGGGACGTCCACCCATCGATCCACGCGATGATTTATGGTGTAATGCTGGTAAAAACAGCAATCGTCATCATATATCGACAACGACGACAACATCCTCTACAACTACATCATTCTTTCAACGATTATTCCGTCGTGGTCGTCGCCACTCTCCCATTAATCCTAATTCCAACTCGCATACGGAAATTCGCGAGATCAACCCATTTAATAATGACATTATTACCTCGGAATCAACTGGTAATAATTATAGCAAGTCGGAGGTATCATCACATTACCATACGACTGGTTCATCTACATCCACTAATATCATAACTAATACCGATACAACGAAGAAATCATCACCGGATGATAAGCAACAAGCGTCGAGTTCCGAATTACCCGCCATCCGTGCACTTATCATCGATTGTGGTGCAATGAGCCATATTGATGCAAGTGGCCTACAGATGCTACTCGATGTCAAAGCGGAACTAATCGATTTTGTCGGTGGTTCTGATCATCCATTCGAGATGCATTTCGTTAATGTGAAACGACAAGTACTTGGTGTACTAGAACACTCGGGTATTGCTGGCACGACGGTACCCGGTCTAGATGCTTATGAGGAATCGAGCACATTTAATAAACTCGACCATAATAATGGCACTAGTGGGTATAACGCTAATATCGGCGGTGATCTACGTCAAATGGAAGGTCAATCTGCGTTCACGTATGGTGCACATGCCAACACATCTGGCATCATGCATAGAATGTCAATGTCTCCACTGGTCAATGGACGTAATCGTTTCGTGCACTATAGTGTGGCGGATGCTGTTCACGCCGTACAACGCGTAAATCACACGTCGTCCATTTAATTGATCAAATTGTTTCTTCTTTTTCTTCTATTACTTATCATTAACTAATTATGCTAATTACTATTACTATTACTATAATAAATGAACGATTCTTCATTCATTACATTCCTTCTTTATCTTTACTAATCATATTGGAAGAAAACCTAGTATTTTATACAAACAATAATTACGCCTTCAATTGCATACGATAATGCTCCAAGCTACACGCAAGCCATTGCTGCTGAGGATGCTTGTACTTTCGTGGTTGACCACATCCAGGTGCAGTACAATTCGGTGTAGATGGTGGATAACTAGTCAGGATATAATACAACATAATGAGTTAATAACGATAACAATATTATACGAAATAGCATCTCATAATTACCTTGTATGTTGACCGGCACCAGGGAAATCAGCACCTACTGGTAATGATAGTGTTGCACCTTTATCATTCGCTACATAGTGCACATGTGTGGCTAATGGTATGTCTGCCGCTTCTTCATCGACTACCAACTAATGCATTATCATTGCAAATAATCATTAATAGACTATTCCTTATCGTGTATATTATTATTATTATTATTATTAATCTACTTACCTCATCTTCATCAGGTTTCTTATTCTTACGCGCTGATGGTTTTTTCAATAATTTATCGATGGTCTCACGCTAATCAATCATTGAGATAATAAGCGTCACTGCTATTCTTATGTGTATTAGTAAACACTTACGTGAATATCCTCCATTTTCTTTTTACGTTGTTGCTCACGCTTTCTCAATACTTCCGTACGACGAAGTGCCACTTCCTCTTGAGTCAGCTTTCTCTTCTTTGTTTCTACCACATTATATCATCAGTTATCATGTCTTGATATCATCCATTCATTCTATAGCTTACCAACTGGCAATTCCATCAAATCATTCTGTTCTTCCTCTAGATATTTCGCACGTTGTCGTTTCGTCATGGAGGAAAGATCATTACGCTGAGGCGCATACTCTTCTTCACTGCCACTAATGATCATAGTCAATAATGATATTATTACTATTCCTAATGAATGGCTTGCCTTAATTCTGCAATCTCTTCAGCTGTAAACAAAGAGAAATCACTATCATTGCCTGTACCGGATTCTCGTGTCTTCTTCTCTAGATATACGTCATGTATTATTATTAGTAAATGGGATCATCTGCTATTCTATCATTTATCATCTAACCATTAGCTGCTTTTCGCGTGTTAGCTGCACGTTCTACTACAGATCGTTTAAGTGATGCTGATGTCATCGATGATGACGATGATGCCTGTCCATATCGTCCATTGCTCCCTCGTGTCTTATTCCTTGACGGTGAACTGATATTCCTTGCACTATTACGACTAGTTGATGCTGGCGGTGTACTAGTCAATTGTACATCGATATCCTCGTCGAATTCATCATCGTCATCATCGTCGTCATCATCCATAGTATCGATAGCCATTGAATCGTCACCCTCATCAATATCAAATGGTGTATTAGTCTCAGTGGACAGCATCGATATCTGAGTATCTTCGTCTAGTTCTTCGTCGTCTAGTTCGTCGTCGTCGTCGTCGTCGTCAATATCTACGTGATCGTCAGTGGCTGGTGTGTCCACTGCATCATTATCACTGTCAGCGGTAAATACATCACGATTAATACGTGGTCGCATCTTGTATTAACTATTTGATAAAAGTAAAGTAAGCGAGAGAGAGAGAGAAAAGAAAAATGATTAGTGAAATAGTTGGTGTTCTACCAAAGTGAGTGAACAAGTAAAAAGTACAATGGAGGACGCTTTCTAACTTGTTGTTATTTTACTCACTCATACCTCAAGTTTCCTAGTTGTTATTGTTTACCAATCTCTACCTACCTATCTATCTATCTATTTGTCCATCTATTTGTTTGTCCATCTATTTATCAATGACTAAAGCAACTGAAGCCTTGACCGGTCTCGTACTCTTTGCGAGTATTTGGACCTCGTTATTCTACGTTCAACTTCCTATTGACCAGAAGATTCAGGCTCAAATAGTGCCTTGTCTGCCGTTAGTGGCACTCGTGTGGTTCGGTGCCTATTCGTTGGGATCAGTCGGTTGGAGTCTAATGACATTCCCTGAGTGTTTCGGTGCCTATGAGGAACTTATGGGGGAGATTGCCGAAGCGAAAGCCGATCTACGTGACAAAGTTGATTTATCCTAAGCTAAACAAACAACTAAGAAGCTATACTATTCTAATCAAGAATGAACGGATATCTCATTAGTTAGCTAGTTAGAACATGGCCCAATGGCAACATATCAATAAAGCGAATCTATTATGTGTTGTTTATTGCTATTGTTACTATTGTTGTCACGTAAATGATAAATAATGACAGGTGGTGGTGGTAATAGACGGGTAAGGACTTCTTTAATTATACAGTGTTTTTCCATCCAATTTGCGCATTTATCCTTTAACATTTGCAGATTATTAATAAATAGATTAACACAATTGTTAACACCATTATCACCATAGAAATGCCAATTGCTATAGCATGATAATAATAACAATTCAGTATTAGTAATGGATCATTTATTGATAGCGATAACTATCATCATCAATTCTATAAGGTAAACGATACAAGTGTACTAGTATAGTTGAATATTGCCATGTCATGTACTTACAAGTAGCTATTGATTATCGTTTATGGAATCGTGATATGACGGCATGTCTGAATTTCATTCAGATTATCCACAGTGTTTGTAAGGACAACCTTATTCCAGAACAATTTGAACGAAGTACCGTTCCTTCTAAGCGTTCAAGCAATGATGAGCAAGACCAAGAGGGAACCAAACAATAAATAACAATTCATCCGTGATAGTTATCGCTATCTTACATCCCAAAATACAGGGTAATTGTAAGTGTTAACAATTGTTTATTCGTAAAGATATAAGGCTAACTGCGCAAATTGGATGGAAAAGGCCTGTAGGATAGCACACAGTATATAAAATGATATGTTATACGCGCAATAATACGACAGCTTACGACGAGATTCTAGCAAATCTTATTCAAACAACAGCATAGACATGCGCCCAATGCACTATACGTATCATTAAGTATTAGTTATAAATTGTCATACGTGGTAAATGCTTATCAACTTACACTCCATACAATAGACCATGATCTTTTCCTTGTTGCTGTTGCTGTGGTGGAGGTGGAGGCGGTGCACCATAGCCATAGCCTGGTTGAGGTGATGCCTGATAGCCTGACTGATAGGCTTGACCTGGTGGTGGTGGCATACCATAGGCCGGTCCACCATTAGCAGGATAAGCCGCGGGTGCAGCATATCCGTAATGTTGTTTGGCTGGATCATTACTGCCACTACTGTTGTAGAAAGAGGCGTTCTCTCCTGCGGCAGGCTGTGTATTGGATGTTGTTGCTTGCTGACCATATGTCATGGGTGGTTGTCCGCTATAACCAACACTACCCTGTTGGCTAGGAGGAGGAACGCCATAGGGTTGATGCCCTGACGAGGAACTCTGAGTATAAGCAGGTGGTGGTGGTGGCTGTGCTCCCTCTGTCGTATAATAGCCGTGGTTCTTTTCTGTACGTCCACCGTACGTGGTTGGATCTGGCATAGACATGGTTATATTATGAGATAATAAGGAATTGAATTTGAAAACTAACAAATAAGTAAGGGGAAGAGTGGAAAGAAAGAGTGAAGAGTCACAGCACACACACATGCACATTCTGTGCGTAAAAAAGAACGCCATTTCTCATTCCATTAGAAATAACCCATTCTTGGCGAATTCTATTATGGAATTTCTCTGACTGTATTTCTTTCAAATACAATGGAATTACCTGTGCCACACTCACACTCACACTGATACTCACGTGTAGAGAAGATACAGTGTTTTTCTAACCGATTTGCGCATTTGTCCTTTAACATTTGCAGTTTATTAATAAATAGATTAACACAATTGTTAACACCATTATTACCATAGAAATGACAATTGATACAGCATGATAATAACAATTCAGTATTAGTAATGGATCATTTATTGATAGCGATAACTATCATCATCAATTTTATAAGGTAGATGATACAAGTGTACTAGTATAATTGGATATTGCCATGTCATGTACTTACAAGTAGCTATTGATTATCGTGTATGGAATCGTGATATGACGGCATGTCTGAATTTCATTCAGATTATCCGCAGTCTTCGTAAGAAAGACCGTGTTCCAGAACAATTTGAACGAAGTACCGTTCCTTCTAAACGTTCAAGCAATGATGAGCAAGATCAAGAGGGAACCAAACAACAAATAACAATTCATCCGTGATAGTTATCGCTATCTACACCCCAAAATACAGGGTAATTGTAAGTGTTAACATCATCTTTATTTATTCGTAAAAGCAGAAGGCTAACTGCGCAAATTGGATGGAAAAAGCCTGTAGAATACTATATGTTTATTATGTATATCAAAGGTATCATGTAATGACTATTTGATGCAACGAGATAATACGCGCTTCCCTATTGCAATTATACGATTTGCATGTCAAAAGTTCAAGTTGATTATACACTTAAAAATAGATGTATGTGTGTCACCGTGGTTGATGTCATTTCATTGCATGCAATGGTCTGTTTCATCGGCAATGCTCATGTACAGGTTATGATATAGTACGATGCAACATGTCAGCGGCAGCAGCAGCAGCAGACTTGTGCGAGGCTGTTCATCAATATCGGATAAATCATTAAACGATACGAGATTTGCCTATCGTATATGTATGTCAAGTACTCACTATTATGATGATGATGATGATGATGATGATGATGATTTATCTATAGTGAACTTTGTAGTGACCATGTGTATGGTCTTTTATAAACACACACTCTCTCACATACGGTTCACGTATAAATCCGATCGAATGACACTCAGCTTTCTATCGATATCATCACCATATCTTCCACTCGTTCGTACTCTTTTCTTGGCAGTAAGTGCGGCGATTTGCAATTGATTTTCACTGCCTTGTTCCTTTTTTTACATTTTATTAGGGCGGCCCTTTTTCCTTTCCTTTCCTTCCCTTTCCTTTCCTTGCTCTCACTCTCACTCTCTTTATTCCAACTATCTCTATTCAGTCTACACGTTGGTGAATACATACACGTACACGTACACCTCCACGAGATATCGTTCGCTTTTAACTTCTGTAATAAAAGTCATCTTTGCAGATAATTATTCATAATGGCAGATTCCAAACATAACGCCGAAAGCACCGACCGTGGCTACCCAGGCTATGGTCAACCAGCTCCGTATGGTGGCTATCCTCAACAGCCTGCTATGGCTTATGGACAAGCAGCCGGTTATTACAATCAGTCTCCTCCTCCACCACAACCAGGTAAGTTTGAAATACTACTTGTATAAAAAGTGTTTGTATTGACAAGTGTTGACGTATTTGTATCAATTGATATTGATAGGTTATGGTCAACCAGCCTATGGTAAGTGATATATCTATCTATATCTATCTTTATATAAACTAATGTCTACTTGTCATTGCTTCTATTCTATTGTTGTTATGCAACATCTATCGCGTGTTTATAGGTTACGGACAACCACCACCACCACCAGTTATCGTACAACAGGCACCACCTCAAAAGAATAACGATGGCCTTTGCTTAGGCTGGTAAGTTTAAAGGGGGAAAGACTAGCAAAAGTACTCATTCATGATCATTATTAACTCTACTATTGTATTGCATTTACCATATAATAGTGCGCTAGGTGCATGTCTATGCTGTTGTTGTGAATGGTGCTGCTAGTAACACGTATAACATTATTCATTATCGTCCATTTACCATTTGTAACTGATAACAATAGTAATAAAACGATCTAAGGGTTGATACAGTAAATATTTACTTTGTAATAATAATCTAAATACTCCTTAATGAGTAGTTGTATTTGTTATTGCTGTATTGATTAAAGTGGATAAATACAAGTGGCACTTGATGTATCAATCGTAACACTTGACAACAATCACTATCAATATCAAATGATGCTTGGCAGTAACTAGATATTTGTATAATAATCTAGTACTATAAGTTCTCTAGGTCTGTTCTCCATCATGCTATTCATCGCACTATCATTGGTGACATGACTGAACCAATCCATGATGTTATTTCGATATACCACGTGGTGACTGGACAAGGCGTCTCTTTGCGGAAATATACAGTCAAATCATTAGTAGAATAGAATGTGCCACACTACTCGTATACAGACACACACATATCCACCTACATACACCTTTATACTACATTAACGGTGCAATATTCGCTCTCTACACTTTGCTAGGCAAGCTACGTTAGTAGATGCATGAATGTACAAGTGTGCACGTTCTAGCTTGTTGACATTTCGTTCATCCGGTTTATTGGCTACCGCTCCGTGTTTTTTTTCTATCCTCCTCTTCCTTCTCCTCTTTCTCTCCTATTTACTTGTTTCTTCTTGTTTTGCTGACTTGTTTACTTTAACTCTTTTCTCTTCCCACTCTACTCTATTTTGCTTTATTCCTCTTATAGTGTGTATTTATCCTTTGTAGATTCATCCTTTTACTCTTGTGGTATATTATTATTCTAGTAAGTAATAAAATGATATTGAATTGTACTAGCAATACATCGTCACATCGTACTATTTCCCCTTCTCTCGCTTACTTGTATTTATTTATTCTTCTCCTGAAAGAGAGGGAGAAAACCAGTCGATGTGTTTCAACAGGATGGTGATAATGATAATAATGATGATGATATTTCCGGACTTTTACATATTTTATTTTGGCAATACAAATTTATATCTCCGTAGATTGAATGAATGAATCGGGTAACAGGAAATGGTGCCACATATCATCTCCGTTAATTTATGATATTATGCTTGTTGTTACACGCATACTATTAATATTGCTGCTTGTATGTATGTATGTATGATAGTAACAATACTGCAAGAATAATGCTTTTGTCTATTCTTACTGCTTACTAGTATGTATACAAGTAGGAATGAAGATGGGTCTAGGCTACACTTATTTGTGCAGAGGAGTGTTTGATGGAGTAAAGGGAAAAGCTATACACCTGAAACGTATCCATACTGGTTGTTACATAGTAGTTCATCATTATTTGGTATCACTTTGTTCTATTTAGCACGGTTCCTCGTTGTTATCCTTTCTATTGTGGCTTACGGTAGTTGCTGTTACCGTTATTGTCTCATTGATGAGCATCTCTCATCTAGTTGTCTTTTACAACGGAATTCCCTTTTCTTTCCTATATTCAGTTGGTTTATATCATTTTCAATACGTCTTTCTACGCATTAAGTAGCAGTAGCATTCATTCGGTTTATAAGTAATAGTCACGGGTAAGCGTAAGATGAAGTTGGGAGGGAAAAGGGACACGACTATGACGGAACATGTCAGCTAGTTATGCGTCTTGTTACTATAAGGACATACCTTATAGGTGATAGATAGTGTGTCTACAGAAGGCATACGCTTGTAGTCAACTATATCTCTATTTCTTTATAGACAAGTGAAATATTGCTAGGATAGTTCAATGGCTATTCTATTACTCGTATTATTACTCGTATTATTATCAATATAAAGGTTAGCTAACTTGACTATTCCATTGTTTATCAAATATACTATAGGATATTCGGCGGTCACAGCTTATTGTCGTGACCGTTGCCCGGTGAATTGATTATTCTCTTAAGAGGATATTCATTGTTTGTGCGATATTTTTAAACTTTTTCATTACATGGTAAGCAGTAGTGTTACTCGAATAATATAGGATATCATCATATTGATAGAAGATCCACCACGATATAATTAGTCAGTAGTGCCGAGTATTTCCTATTGGCATTTTTATTAGCATAAAATGGTAGACATAGTCATGGCAACAACGTCCATTTCAAATCTACAACTACCATCCACCGAGGAACTTGCACTAGGTGGTGGGACAAGCGATGTGTCCGACACGGAGTATGCCTACGCCAATCAGATACACGCGGTAGAGGATGCCTGTATGACTGGCTTTAGTGATCCTGATGAGCAGGACATGTATAAACGTGCATCATCTTGTTCAGAGGAAGAAGACGACGACGAAGACGAGGAGGAGCAAAGTGAGGGAGAAGAAAAGATAGACGATCAAATATCAGGTATGCATTAGCGAGTTATATAATGATAGCCATAAATAACATTCAACTATGTAGATCATAGCAATGATACGCTTAACGAGGATCCAGATTGTCTTAGCCCATCTTCGGCAAATCCACTTCGACGATCGAGTACCGTTGGCGGGACAGGTCGTTTCACGCGTGATCGATATCATCGGCCTAGTTCCATTTCTTCTATCGCCTCGGTTACCTCGATTGCCTCGATGGCTTCGACATTCTCGATGAACACTGAAGCGATTATGCAGGATATGGAGCAACTCAATGACGAACTAAGCGATAAGGTGGACTCGAATCTATTGACCAATCGACTGGAACAGCGTCGACATCGTGAGCGTAAACCATTGCCGCAACCTCCCTTGCCAAATGCGAAATCAGCGGAAATGACGAGACGACTATCCGCGGCACCAATTAAACTTAGTTTAGAATTGGCGGGCAAGGGTGAGGCCGCACTAGTACGCGATATCGGTAAGAACCAGGCACGACTAATGCGACGAAGTACAACTGCCGGTTATGAGCCACGTCGCATACCACCTCGTACCGTTTCACGACAAAATGACGGACCACTACCATTTTCAAGGCAGTATGGATTAACGCGTAGCTCATCGCTCGTTGCTCATCAAGAGATAGTTTCACAAGAGTCAGCGACGAAAGCAAACTCGACCATTATCGTAGAGAGTGAACAAGTGGAAATAGTAATAGAAAATGAAATGATGGACGATGGGACTACAACAACAACTACAACGGCAATGAATGACATGGAAGAGAAGAAGAGTGTATCAGATAGTATGATACTAGCATCGACAGTCGAGGATGTTACAATTAACGTGGAAGAGGTTAAACAAGCATCGGAAACAACTGCTGCAACAGAGACAGCTGCCACCATGAATGTGGTCAGTTACGTTGGCGATTTAATGAGTCGTGGATTTGGACGATTTCGTTCGTTTAGCATGAATACAGGGGCGGTGGCACCTTCGACAGATATGACAACTAGTACTACAACTACTACAAGCATGACAGATGAAAAGATCAATGACGACAACGTCTATAGTCCAGATGATGATTCTATAATGGTTCTATCGGAGAGTGACAGTCTCGATGAGGATGATGGCTATTATCGAAGTGCAACTAAACCACGTACCGTTTCATTATTCGAATGGACACCTGACCGAGATGACAATGAAGTGGATCGATTGGCCGTGCTGAGTGGTCGTCATACTACACGACGTCGACGTCGACGAAGACGACAACATCATTTACACGGTGTAGATGGTCCGAGTTACAGTGGAGTTGAATGTGGCAATGACGATGTTAATGACGATGACGACGACGATGACGACGATGATGCGCGATCAATAAAATCAATTAGATCAATGCGACCAAGACGAAAGAGTAATCTACGAAGAGCGCGTCCACCAGTTACACCGCTACCTATGCCATCATCATCTATGCCTACGGTAACACGCTTGCATCCACGCCATCCGTCGATATCATCGATAACCTCATCTTCTGATCAATTATCGGATACTGACACTGATATTGATCATTCGGGAGGTGATCCTAGTTCAACTAGTGAAATAGAATCGCCCGAACCTGTAGAATTGAATAGTAGGACACCGATGAACTTGCCAGGAAATCGTACCTCAGGAGAGATCGACACGATCATTCATAGTCCGGATGGCTTGAAGCAACATGCATTTGTAGTGCCACACGCTCCACATAAACCATCGGCACTTCGATCAAGCGAGACAACTGTTAATCTAGATGGTAGCAATAACAATGCGGCAATCATTAGCACTGAATCATTAGATGAATCTGATCAAGCAGATCAATCACAAACATCGGAGGAAAAGGCGAATCAACTACTATTGGAACAATTGGAACGACAAAATAATCAACTGACTAGTGATCCCAAGGCAGCTGTAAAGCTAAAGACAGCCACGTTAACAACTAATAATAGTGGAGCTACCTCACTGACACTACGTCGATTAGCGAGTGGCACCGATCTACGTGTACCTAAGCGTAAATCATCCATGATAAGTGCACCATTAGCGATGGTAGGTGCCGTCATTCGTCGTACTAGTTCGGCGCTGCCATTGGCACCTATCAACACGAATATCAATCAGCAAACGATATCGAAAAGTGCTAGCACGGTAACTACACCCACGTCTGCCATAAAACTACCGTCTTCACCGCTTGCTTCACCGAATAGTTTGAACGCAAGCATGCAACGAAAGGTATCTGTTAAGCGTATGATCGATCCATTCTGCGCTGATCCATCCGAGTTGAACTTTCACTCGATCGATGATAATACATCGGATGCAGAATCTGCTCTCTTCTCCACGCCTGGTCTACCTGATGCGGCATTCTGGCGTGCCGTTACACGCTCCTATCCCTTAGTAGCTAGACGTACGCCTCATCTTCTGGCTAGTCGATTACGACAAGGTGTGCCGTCATTGCTACGTGGACGTGTTTGGCGAGCGTTAACCCGATCGGCTGCTACGCATTTGGCACCGGTGTATCCGAAACTATTAGCGGAACGATCACCTTTTGACAAGATTATCGTTCGAGATTTAGCACGTACCTTCCCCGGTGTGGCGATGTTCCGTGAGGCGGGTGGCAAGGGACAACGCGCACTCGGTCGACTACTACGTGCCTATGCCATCTACGACGCGGAAGTGGGCTATTGTCAAGGATTGGGCTTTTTGGCCGGTCCCCTCCTAATGAATATGCCGGAAGTCGATGCATTCTGCACTTTTGTACGTCTACTTGACTCGTTCAATCTTCGTACGATGTTCACTCCTACCATGAGTGGGTTACATCTACGTTTGCATCAACTTACGCGACTGATCGAGATGCATCTCCCCGTTATTCATGCTCATTTTATGGAACACGCCATTCCTACCCCGCTCTTTGCCTCGCAATGGTTCCTTACCATTTTTGCGTATAATTACCCGCTGCCTTTTGTGTTGCGCGTATGGGATGTTGCTATGGCAGAAGGAGTTGCCGAGACCGTGCTACGCGTGGGACTCGCTCTTCTCGAGCGTAATCATCGTCGTCTAATGCGTTGTAACGACTTTGAAAGTCTAGTTCGCATGTTGACACGTGGACTATGGCACATGGAACCAACACCGACTACAACACCTACTAGTGCTACAACTAGTGCTACAAATAGTGCTGTAAAGGAGGAAAATGCCGCTGGTACGGCTGATACCGCCAAAGATGAAGCGGAAGAGGAGGCAGCTTTATTGCGACAAGTCAATGAAGTCATCGTAGAAGCAGTTAGCTGGGGTAAAGTAGTCACACCGGAGACATTGGAAACGCTCAAGGAAGAATGGGAGCGCGACTATTTAACGACGACAATACCAACATCAACCGCGTCTTCAGGTCGATCTCGATGATTTGCAATCATTAACTGATTCACTAACTATTAGTAGTAATAGTAATAGTAGGGCTATTTTCTTTTCTCAATGGTGAACCTATACATCTAATATTTATATACACAACTATATTTCCCTTTCTTTATCGTATCTATATACAAATGATTGACCATCCGAGTCAACTGGTTTAATAAATTATTTCTGTTTTGGTTAAATTAATCGAGATGGAACACTAGAGCATGACGTAGAATGGACTACGATTAGCATGACGAGAAACGACAATGTATTACATCATTTTAGGTGAATCAGTATAAAAAATCCGGATTTACTTGTCTCATAGTGGAATGGTTTACTCGCCTAGTAACTATCTATCTCTTTTTTTCTTTTTCGTTCTTTGCATTACTATCCTTCATATATTCGGTAAGCACTAGAATTGTATCCGTTCTACAGCCGTTACCATTGACTGACTATTCGGTAAATCACGCAAAAGTAAACCATGTCGGTATTCGCGCGCGCCGTGCAAAATGCAACTCAGGTAGGCTAGTTAGCAATTACTTAATACTTGCTTGTATTTACCCTTCTTTGTAGCGATATTCTACTTCCCGTGTCATAGGACTGGCCGTGGGAGGTGTATCGGCCGTGTCAGGTCTATCCTACGCGATCAATCCACCTATGCACGCACAAGGACGTAAGGAAAAGGTAAGCGAAGCGGGTTGATTCACTATTCGTAATAGCAACGCTAAACAACTTTATTCTTTTTGTTTTGCTTTCTATTATAGTTGGGCATTTATGACGAACCAGTGGAGACCAATGTCGATCAGTCAGCCGCACCTAGTCGATTGCAAATACTACTTAGTGATGCCCGTGAAACGGCAACGAACGTAACCCATGACGCTACGGTAAGAAATGCCATGGCAAGCTAAAAATATGCGGACTATGACGTATTAATTATATCATAATAGACCCAGGGCAAACATTTTGTTGATAAGGTTATTGACGCTGAAAAACAAGTGGAACGTAGGTTATCGTTACATTTAGTATGTATCCTGATAATTAACCGAATAACATGTAACTACTACAGGTACGGTACGTAAGGTGCATGCATCCGATGAGCCAATGATGCCAAATCTACTGTATATTGGATTGGCGGGTCTAGCGGGTAGTATCTTGGCAAGTCGTCGCACATTCCTAGCGCGTCTCCTCTACCCTACAGCTGCCGCAGTTGGTGCAGCCTGGTACTTTATGCCAAAAACCACGCAATCCACCTTTGGTTTGCTACGCGAGACAGCCGACTCGCCCGAAATACGTGATACCGTGCGTCGACATGCACCCGCCGTGTTGGATGGCAGCGATAAGGCTCGTGAAACTGTCGCTCAGAGTGTAAACCAAGTTGGTCAGCTACGTCAAAATCTCGAACGAACGGTGAGCACTGGTGTGGCACGTGCCCGTCAAGAAATGGACGGCATGGAGCATCGTGTACGTAGTTCGCTAGGCGGTGTCAGCGAGGATGCTAGTCAGCGAGCTGGCGAGTTAACAGAGGAACTAAAGAAGAAAGCGGATGAGGCGCGTCAACAAGGCGATCATGTCTCGGGTTGGCTACGAGCACGCGGCGAAGAAGTGAAGGAGAAGCTACCAGCAGCAGAGAAAGCAGCAGAGAAAGCAGCGAGCGAGGCAAACGATCAGGTGCGAGCCAAGACGGAAGCCTTACGAGAACGCGTTGAAGCCACGCTTGAAGATGCTCAACATGCCCTGGATGATGCTGTAAAGCAGATACACGAGCAGGGTAATGATGCGGCAAACTGGGTCCAAGTCAAAGTGGAACAAGGGCGCGAGAAAGCTCAACAAGTAGTTGAACAAGGCCGAGAAAAACTCGGTAAAGCCGAACATTCTCTACGTAGCGATGATGCTAGTCGTCGACCATCGTAGATAGGCTGAAATAAAAAAGATATTCTACATCATATAATGATTAATCGATTGCAATGGATACAATTGAATACTCGTCGATGTAGTATCGAATCATTTATAATAGAACATGTAATTATTGACTGATATCATCAGATGACATCAAGGATCACTATAAAATGGAATCATGTTCGCGTTATTGTTTTTTTTGTTGTCACTTTGTTAATCATTTTATCATTTCTTTGTTATCACTTTTCTTGACTACTTCTTATTCGCGTTTATTACTTAGTACGCCAGTATGGAGTGTATTATATGCTATGACGCATTTACTGGTAACAGCGGTAGTAGGGAATCGTCTGTGGCCGCACTACCTTGTAAGAAGTTGGAGTGGAAATGACGTGTTTTAACCAAATATTTGCTAATCTCTCTCTCTTTTACTATAAGGTGGACACTTTTTTCATAGTCTATGGTAATATATATACGTATACATATATGCAGACAGCAGTTCTAATTAGTTTATGAATTATTATAGTATACTACGCTGGTTAGAACAATCACCGCGCTGTCCGATATGTCGAGTGGAACGTAAAGTGTTCAAGATGCTTCAATTATACGGTAATTGGCCTACTAGTAATGATACTATGGCTGCTAGCACGAGTAAAGCGCCAAATACTCAAATGATAGGACAAGCAAACGGGGAAAACGAGGTAATTGGCTGATATAACAGTGATATATACATACATATATATCGAATGTTAAACGGTATTACCTATAGGAAAAGATAGCTGCCATGAATAATCGTATACGTGGACTGATAGAGGAAATAGCTGAAGTAAAATCATCACACGAGTTACAATTACGTCTAATGCATCGGAATATGGCGGAAGATAAGAATGCCCTTGTTGAGCTACGTGATCAAGTACATCATTACGAAGTAACAAATAGATCGTTAAAAACGCAATCAATCGCCTTGAAATCCGCCTTGGAAGAGAAAAATAAACAAGTGGAAGAGCTACAACGTGTAGCATGGTAAGTTACAATGGATGATCGTCTATAACTATTTTGATAATCAATGTTTAGTGTGCAGAACATACTGGAGCAGAAGTTGGATCGGCATGATGAAACGCTATTGAATACCTATATAAAGACGAATGTAGCTAATCAAGACACGATGATGAAAGCATTACTACTCGAGTTATCTGGATCACGCCAGTAAGAGGGATGATATAAATTGTAATTGCAATCGAGCTAACTATACTGTGCAATAGACAATTGAATAGTACAATGAAGCAACTTGAAGATGAAAAGAAAAGTCACGATGCCACTAAGGTACGAGCACGAGTGGCAATGGCTCAATTATGCGAGGAACAAGCAAAGGTAAGATGAAATAGTGCAAGGAATATCATAGGGAATAATAGACTAATAACATGACGTAGACTCGGAAGATTAGTACAATGCTCGACGAATTGAAACGGGACCTGATAAACTCATCGTCTGCACTAATGCGAACTACTAGTAATAATAATACTAGTAGTAGTTGTAGTAGTACAACTGAGCGTTCTTCTACTGTAGACATGCGTGATAAAGCCTATACAGATATACAGATACTAGATGAACTACAGAATGATTCAATAAGTAGCAGCAGCAGCAGTAAGAAGGTTAACATACCTACTTCAAGACTTATTACCAACAATCTTCATAGCAAGAGAATTATAGGCATGAAACAGATTATGGTAGGTGTACAAGTACCTAGCTATTTATAATAGACATGTATTTGTTGCTTATACTATATTTATTAGAAAACACGTCCACCCGGTCATTATACATTTGATGGTATGGGTGGCAGTACTCGTAAGCTGACTTCATCACCATTAGGCCGAGCAAATTCGCATACGACACTACTATTCGGTGGTCAGCGTAATCAACTGTTCAATTCCAAGCGATAATTGCGACTACAATGATGTATAATCGCATGAATGATACATGTTATTCTGTTTATCGCGCACTCCTTTAATTTTGTAGCAAATAAACCAATCATTAATCAAGTGTATATTCAAAACAATCAAAGATCTTTCTGACTGCACAGTCACAGGTGTTTCCTTTCGCATATTGCTTTTCTTTTCACTCCTTTCTCAGTAATAGTAATCAATTACTCGTAGTATGACTAGCGGTGATTTCTCAATAGACGAACTAGTTCGTCCCAATATCCGTGCACTTACTCCTTACCGTTGTGCTCGTGATGACTACAGCACGGGTATACTGCTGGATGCCAACGAAAACGCGCATGGTCCCGCTATGTTATCGGGACAGCCGTCTAGTCGTGGCGTAGACACTAGTGTTGATAAAGCGGATACACGTGCCAGCTATCACCGCTATCCGGACCCGTTGAATCTACGCGTCAAGGAGAAATACACGCAGTGGCGTCGTGTACCAGGACCGGAATGGGCGTTTTTCGGCGTTGGTTCCGACGAGGCTATCGATATTATTATGCGAGTATTTGGCGTGCCCGGTCAGCACAAGATCCTAATATGTCCACCGACCTATGGCATGTACAGTGTGTCCGCGACCACCAATGATCTAGGTGTTGTCAAAGTGCCGCTTGACGTTGAAAATGGTCGATTCCAGTTGCAAGTAAATAAGGTATGGCGTTACCATCATAGATGAATGCAAAAGGGGAGGAGTTAACACATACTATCTCTCTACATCGCTTATAGATTCTAGCGGAAACGACGAAAGACACGAATATTCGCATCATGTTCTTGTGCTCACCCGGCAATCCCACCGGTGTGTGTCTGAACAAACGGGATATACGACGTATTCTCGAGTCAGACTATCGTGGCTTAGTGGTGGTCGACGAGGCTTATATTGACTTCGTTGATGCATCGTCTGCCGATACGAATGGCGAGGATGACGACGACAACGCAAAGGGAAGTGTAGCCCGATGGATTACGCGTTATCCGAACCTTATTGTGATGCAAACACTGAGTAAAAGCTTTGGTTTAGCAGCTATTCGGTAAGCAGTCTACATGATCATGTTGAATTGATCAAAAGGAAAGCATGCTAAGCATGGGATGCGTATAGACTTGGTATTGCATTGGCATCGCCTCGCATCATCCATTGGCTTAATGTGATCAAGGCACCGTATAACATCCCGGCACCCACCATTGCTCTTGCCGAGCAGGCAGTATCATCAGAAGGCATTGACAAGATGCGAAATATCGTGCAACAACTGCTAAATGAACGCAAACGACTATCCGAGACACTTGTGACGCTACCCGGTGTAATACGGGTGATGGGACATGAAGATGCTAACTTCGTATTATGCGTTATTGGTGGACGCGATACAAACGAGCCTGATAGTCAGCGGGCCGAGCGTATCTACCGATGGATGGCAAATGAAGGTGTCGTCGTACGCTATCGCGGCAATGAACTGGGATGCGCGGGTTGTCTACGCATTACCGTTGGCACACCCACCGAGACTGATGCGACATTGACTAAGCTGTCTGAAGCACTGGCCAATCCATCACTCGGTTAGATGTTGCATGTCGTGTCATTAAAAGATCATTGGACTATCCTTTTGCTTAAATGTGGCCAATGGCCTATTTAATTTATTGCAGCTATTTCGACAAATACATAGTAGATAAACAATAAATAAATTACATAGGATCGGTAGTGTGGTTTAGATTATGCAGACAGGCAGGCGTCCACGTAATTCCAGTGCCTAATGTGGCACAAATAGGACGTGGCTCTGGTAGACTACGATGCTGCCTACTGCTGGATTCCACAATCAAGCGTGTTGCTTCGTTAGCTGATGGCTGATTCGTACGTGTACACGTATCTTGTGTTTGTGCATCATCATGCTCGACAGATATCGGCATGGTTACTATCGTGTCAGTGATATGGCCACTAGTAGTTATAGAAGATGAGTCTACACATTTACCAGTGTTGTTTGATGAATTACCGCTTTCTTCATTTAATATTACCGCTGGTTTATCACGAATGTTAACATCAGATGATGATAATAATCTGAATGGACCAGTATGGTCGCATGTCATACACAATCGTTCGTGATAGTTGTCGTTGTCGTCTGAAGATGAACACATCCAATCGAACCATGCTTGCGCGAACATAGCCATAACACCGATTACAATCATGATCCAACCTATCGTGCATTTGACCTGGTAAGCAAATCTATCCGCACGTAACCGTGTCTCATATATCGCCATTAAGTAGTTGAATGTGGCACGCTTATCCGACGATGATTCTTGTTCTTTGGTGTAATCATTATTGTTGTTATCGTTGTTATTGTTGCGTGTTCCATCAGTTGTATCGATGGGTCTAGCGTACAAGTAAGTGTCAAACAATCCGGTTGGTCTTTGCTTTTCGATCAGTGTGTTCAGCAGTTGCAAGTTGTAATTGCCTGTATTCATTTGTGCTCTCAGTGATACTAGTGCATCTTTGTCGACACCGCTATTAGACGGTGTTATTGTGATAAACATGCGTATGCCTATTATGAATAAAATCATGCCAATCAATGGACCGACAAGTGATGTGCAGCGATTTGCAAACAAGCCTAGTGGCAGACATGCTCGCTTGACACGCTGAACCCGTGTTGTCCCTAGCAACGGGTTATTGACACTGCCATTATTATTGCAACTTGTGTCGACTTGTTTCAAACTAGAATGTCCAATAGTTAAGGCGATATCGGCATTAGCGTGTGCTCTACATGATACATTGCTAGTTTCACAGTTGACTAGCTGACAAGTAGCAGCAACAGCAGCAGCAGTAGTAGTGATATCACCAGCACGATTACTATTGTCGGTCATGATAATTAGAAATACACTCAATGATATGCACTAAATGTGTAGATATAGATGTGGGTATGACCAATGACAATGAATGGCCATAGAATATCGATAAGAATGCACCTAGTCTAAGATAGGAGTACAATGCAACAAGTAAACAGGTAGAAGCAGCGAGAACGAATATGATTAAGCTTAAATACCATTACGTGCTATATTTATTTATTAATGTTGACGATGATGACATTGATGAAGTAGCGGACTACTTGGCCAGCAAGTCAGCAACACCATCCCTTATTGTTGACACCACCCCTGAAGTATAGAAAGAACTGGTACGCATGACAGTGTAGTTTGCTTGCTTACTTGCCTGCTTACTTACTTGCTAGAATACTGCTACTACCCGTAGTGCTAGCAGTAGTACACCCCACATAGAAGGTTTACCATAAAGGGGTGGCATACAGAGGGGGAGTTTAATCGCTCTAGTCGTGAATTGACTACGAGTGTCGCTTGGGATAGTTCACCAAGATGAGGATGAACATGCTGTGAGTGTCATTCAGACGTTAGTGTGATAGACTGTGTTGAGCTTCATTGAAGTGCATAGAAACAAATCAACATTCATCAAAATTGACACATCATTTAGTTGTATTGCTAGTATGTGATGCCTTCTACAAACTATCGAATAAATACATGATTAAAGAAAGGCCATAACAGTGTTCAGGAGGTGGATCGGGGCAAAGCGTGAGCTAATTCTACACTACTAGTAGCATTGCTGTTGCTGTTACTACCAGTACTGCTGCTACTTCCATTACGGAAGAGAATGCTGTATGCAGGAGATGAATGGATATATGATGACGCCAAAACAATCATCCATACAAGGCCGTGATATTTTTTTAATTTTACTAATGCGAGAGAAGTACATCAATCAAGCAATCACTTGGTTGATTGACTTGACTTGACTTGTAATGTCGATCCAGTGCCATTACTTGTTCATGCTAATTGTGATACTGGAATAAGGCCAGTTTGATTCGCATTTCTAACATGCTGATACATCCAAGTGGTATTACCGGTTACTTGACCACTTCTACTTATGCGGAGTGTCCTACGGAGAACAATACCAAAACATTGCTAATTTTACATTCCGCAATATGAACCTTTTTTGGGGCAATTGTACTACCATAACTACGCTTGCCACCGGTTTACATCCATACCATGATGTATAGCACGTCAATGGATTCCGGTGAGCATGAACCGGATTATGACAGGTATTTTACAGGTATCACAGGTATAAATATACGTATGTTATCATGCTTGCTGAATGGTCATCCCATACATTCATCGCTTCTTATTCCTAATTGTGCCTGCTTCAACTATTAATTAGTATATTCATCAAATCAACACCTACCAAGTAACATCATCTCAGCATGCGTTCCATCAGTCTAATCGTTGTCGGTATGCTGGCATATACGACAACTGCTTATCGAATCCCTCCAACGAACCAGCTTATGTGTCCTATGGTGATGCCTCAGTGTAACTGTCGTGGCGATACTAAATGTTATTTTGTCTCTAATCCATGCCCGGATACCGAGTGTGTCCCAACTGCGCCCAGTCTTCAATGCGCCAACCCAGTGTGCAAATCTAAATGCGGTAAAGGATATGACTGCATCTACGTCAAGTCAGGCTCAAGAGGAGAAAAGTGTGGCAAGCCTACGTGTGCCAGGCCAGGCAATAGTAATCTGATGTAACTGGCAATTATACAGTAGAGCTCTTCCTTGTTCTATTCATTAGTATATACCGTATAGGCAAATATTCAATCCTGATTCTTATTGAGGATTACATTATGTTAGCCTGCCAATAAACTAATTTCATTTCATTTGTATTCATTAGTGCAAGATTTATTCTCTTTTCTTTTTATTATAGCTAGTTTGTTTGATATTAGCATAGATATATGTGTATGCGTGCATAATTCGTCAATAGTAAATCTTGTACTAATGCTTCATTTGCTATTAAGTTATTTACGTATAAACGCCTTTGGATGCTCGATAGAGGCGGGAATTCGTAGCAGTTTACGTATCAATGGCATACGGAATGCAATGATCTGGAGTATAGAAAAGAGACTTGATGCGAGCCAGTAGATATGAAGAGACTACCAATATCATCGATGAATATATGAATATGTTTATATCTACACGATTATTCTATAATAACTTACCACTGGAAGTGATGCGGTGAAAACGATCATTGCTGCGGGTAGCACACGAATGGCCAATTTCATGTGAGATGACATGGCGGTGTTAGGATTGAAGTGCATGTTCAACTACATGGTAGTATTTCAGTCATCAATCGATGGTATTGGTACAAGTATCGAATAGTAAACCTACCTCTGACGTGGCCAAGAAACTTAAACTCGACAGAACGGGAAATATGTAGGTGGGATCAGCTGCCGCTAAATTCTCAAACCAAGCGAGACCACCCACCGTCATTTGTGGCACGGGAATGGCCGACATATTACGCAGAGCGAGGAAGAACGAGATAAACACCGGGAATTGTGAGAGTGACAGGAATAGCGTTCTAATCGGGCTGACATTATTCTTCTCGAATAGCACGCGTATCTCTTGCGAATGAATAGCAACAGAGGCCGTGTCCTTATCCTGTTGCGCGCGAACCAACTTCTTCTTGATCTTCTCCATTTCCGGACTAACATTGTGTAGGGCGACAGTGTTGCGCTGTTGTGCCGCCATAATTGGCACCATTGCAGCGCGTACCATAACCGTAGCGGCCGGAATGGTCAACCACCATGGCATACCTGTCCATACTTGAACGGCCTCCAGTAGAGCTTCTACCGCACCAACTGGCGTATAATTGGCAAGACCCATCGCTTTGAAATCACCGATATGCAGGGCTGTGTTAGCGGCATTGGCTACTGTATCCGCCGCCACTGGATCTACCACTTGACTAGTAGTGTCAATGCTGATCTCTGGTGTTACTGGTGCAGTCAATGGAGCAACACCCACTGCTTCCGTTTGATTGCTAAACGTCGACGAGAAACGAACACTGCTTAGCTTGTGGATGGCGGCAAAGTTAGAACTAGCACTGCGGATACTTGCTAAACCGGTGGCAGGTCGTTTAGACCACGTATTACTGAACGACGAAAGCTGACGAGCATGCTGATTGATACGTGTTGCCTATAGTACATACATACATACATACATACACATACATAAATATACATGTTACTACAACTAGAATACTACTTACTGACTGTCTATGAGCAATTATTGGTGTAGACAAAGCTGATAGACCCGTGCTATTATTGATAGAGTTGATATCAAATAAGTAAACATGTTCAACTATATTATATAGCGTATAACTTACCTTCTCAAGGTAATTCTACCCATAGCATTACTAGCAATACGCGTGTACATTATTACTTTAGATCAAGTTAATGAGGACAACAATCAAAACGAGAATCCGTAAAATAATAGCAAGAATCGTCAAAAAGCGATAAATAGAAAAAATATTTTTTAAATTCCTACTTTACAGCAATACAGTGTTTTTCCATCCAATTTGCGCATTTATCCTTTAACATTTGCTCTTTATGAATAAATAACTCTACACAATTGTTAACACCATTATCACCGTAGAAATGCCAGTTGATACAGCATGATAATAATAATAATTCAGTATTCAGTAATGGATCATTGATTGATAGCGATAACTATCATCATCAATTCTATAAGATAGACGATACAAGTGTACTAGTATAGTTGGATATTGCCATGTCATGTACTTACAAGTAGCTATTGATTATCATGTATGGAATTGGGATATGGCAGCATGTCTGAATTTTATTCAGATTATTCGTAGTGTTCGTAAGGAAAAGGGTATTCCAACACAATTCCATCGAGGTGCCGTTTCTCCTCCTGATCCTAGCACGTCCGCAAAGCATTCACTAAATGAAGATCAAGATCAAGATGAGCAAGATCAAGAGGAACACAAACATCAAAAAACAAATTAACCAGGTTGTATCGTCAACCGCCGCACTGTCGCCCAAGCGACAAGGCACCCAAAATACGGGGGTAGAAATACTTGTAAGTGTTATTATAACAATTATTTATTCGTAAAAACAGAAGGCTAACTGCGCAAATTGGATGGAAAAAGCTTGTAATGTCAGCATTACCACTCTTAATAAAACGCGTATTAATTGACTTGACATAGACGACGAGTTAATATCAAAAAGTGATTATCATGTTTATTAATGCTAGAGTTTACAGTCTATACAATATCCATTGAATAATAAAAGGTGAATACTGATGATTACTACTACTATTGCTACTTGAATAGCTCGTCAAAATCACGCGATGGCAATGAAAAGTCGAGTACTTCTGATGAATCCGTACCGGGTACTGGCCATTTCAATTCACTATGATCATTCTCCTCTTCCTATAAGATAGCAATAGGCAACATGTATATATATATATATATAGTTAGCGTATAATGTAATGTAATCAATACATGCATATTGAATAGCGCGACTACTTGCCATTTCGTCAAGTGAATTCAAATCGTACATTGTGGACAAGTGCGTCCAAATATCGTCGGCGTTAAGTTTAATGGGTGATTGACGGTTATACTCCTCGACAACACCCATCATACGGAAATGTTTATGCAAGCCTAAATAGTATAATAGTAGTAGCAATAGTAGTAATAGGCGTCGCTATGTAAGATCATATGTACTAATTGTTATGGCGCAGCAATATTACTTACCAACCGGTTTATGTCGTGCAATAGCTCGGAACAGCGCAATCTCCATAGCTGTAGTCCAGATCGTATCTGGTCCGTCAGATGGCGTTGACACAGAAGGACCAGTCAGTGCAGGCGAGTGCAATGTAGGTGAAGTAAGTGCTTCTGAATCCATAATGTGTATATGGCAAAGAGAAATGCGAATAGGAAATGTGAGTGATGAAATTGGATGAGAAACACAATAAATGATCCAATATATATTTTTATTACTATCATTGTTATTCAATGTCCAAATGATCTAGCATTTGATGTATATTTACTTCAGCCTTTTCACTAAATGCACTCAATGCTGAACCAAGTGTAACTATTTGCGGTTGAAGTTGAACGGCTGCTGACTCGGTAAATAATCCTAGTATTGATAGCATTATTATTATAGATAGACACGTCATTCATAAGTATATCTATACTTACCTGTAAGCCAGTCATGAATAGGTCGTATGTAACTTAGGAATTCCGTGTGCACATTAGCATTCAATGTGGATACAATGGCAATAAAGCCAACAAGTACTATCTCAACTATTTCAGGATTAGGATGATATCGTAATGGCATTAATAGTTCAATGAACGGGTGACATAATCGCCATAGATCTGGTGAGTTTTCTAGTCGATAGTCATTAATGTCTAGTTAGCACAAATAGTAAGGTATCATCACGTAACTTACTCGATAATGCAAGCATATCAGCAAGTGTTGTAATATAGGCACGTAGTGTTAATACATCTTGTAATATAATACTTCTATTTCAATGGTTAATCATTCCACGTAGTATCACGAGTATGTTACGCAATTACCTGGGATCATTATCAAGACTAGCATCAAGTAGTTGTTGAATAATCGCACTATGTCGTTGCATCCATTTCGTTGTACCTTGACTAGTTGCCAATTGAAGTCGTGACGATGTCCATACAACAGTGCCAGTTGGTTGTAGTACTTTTGCCTCCTAGTTGATTAGCAAGTCAGTGCCATTCACAATTAATTAATTGATGCAGTCATTCATGGCATACCTCCTTATCAATTGGAGCGGGTAATTCATTCAAGTAATGCGTCAACTGCCGTATACAATCTAGTAGTAATACACGTCGTGATAATGAACAATCTCGATCGCTCATAAATTGAATAATATATCTTTGAATGGTTAATCACATTCCACTCTTACTAATCTACAATCAATAGACAGCTACTTACCTGGTAGCTTCATCACTCTTCTTCATTAAACTAATTAATGCAGCACGTAATGCAGGAATGAATTCCGGTTGTTCAAATGTATCTTGTAAGTGCACTAATTGTCGTGCTAATGATACTGCCCATACAGCTAATAACCACAACCATAGTATTAATAGTGTAATCTATATATATATATATCTATATACATACCTAAAGTTTCTTCAGTTACAAGATCAATAAGCTCTGCTGCACTTGTAATGCCAACCATCCATTTGTCAATATCATCATCTGATTTCAAATACTGAACAAGATCACGTAAATATCTAATTGAATGGTTAGTAAGTAATAGATGACACCATCATCTCACTCGACTATTTACCTTGGTTTCCGAGTTTTCCATTCTGTACTCTCATCTGTTCTCATTCATTATTCATTATGTCTATTTGATGACGTGTCATGTACTTGCCTTTCATTTTATTCAGTTCTTTATATTGTTCCTCTTCCTCCTCTTGATCCGATAATTCATCTATTGGTCGAACAAGTGCATCAGGATCATCATCATCATCATCATTGCCTTCATATCCATGTTCTTGTTCTTGTTCTACTTCATTATCATTCGGTGTCAATGTCGATACTAATTGAGTATCATCAATAGTAGTAGATTGTTCCGGTAACTTTGGTGTAGAGGCAAGACTGCGTAATAAAATGACATCAGCATCTTTTGCATCTAAATCAAAATCAAGTTTATCCTCTGTTGAACTAGCAATATCTGAGAATGCTTCTGCAGTAATCTGTCATGTAACAAGTAAGTCAATTTTATTAATATTACTAATTTCTCTTCCTCTTGTAATTACCATGCCTATCTTTCTATTGAAATGATTCATGCTATCTAGTCGTCTATTAATGGCATCCAGAAATATAGATGTATGTGCAACATCCTTCACTGCTTTACGTGTTACGTGCTTCAACATGAATAGAATGATCTGCGTTATTCCTATTCATTATACATGTAAGTAGACTATAACTCTATGGTAACAACTTACTTTGTTGTCCTGCTCTATCCACTGACTGAATAAATACACGTTCACCCCAATGACCAATCAATTGATTTAGTATTTGTGATTGAATATCATCTAGTGACATACGCGGTTATTTCAGTTACATCAATGACATCTAGTATTCACTTACCTTTATCCATTTGTTGATCTAATATTGACATGATATGCTTAATAAATGCATATACCATCCAGCTTGTCCATTGAGTATTAATTAAGCACTGCTGAATTGTATGTATATACATATTCTTTTGTTCTTGTGTCCATTCATTAGTTGACATAAATAATCAGGTTGTATTAGTGCATTGATGAGTGTCTGTTCTGCTGAATCAATATCTACTTGGGATCATAGTGTAATTAGATGCTAGATACTAGATACTAGATATATATATATGCACTAGTATTACCTCGAGTGGAATGCATCAACTCTTGTAATATCAACTTCAACAGCTGATGCTTTTGCGGTAATGCTATTCGTGTCAATAGATGTGGCCATACATTATGTACTGATCTTCGATGAGTTGCTAATAGAGTAGGTGTCATAGTCTCTAAGCATTTAATCAATATTAGTGAATACACATCAATACTAGTCGATTGCATTCTACCTCCATAGCCTAATCGTATACATCGTTCGATAAACTGTGACATATGCTTAAGGAATAGTTCGTAATTCGTATCACTATCTAAAACTACTATTAGTCATCTAATATATTGCATATCATAATTGCTATACTTCTATGTATTCCACTTCTAATGCATCATGAATCAATCGAGTTATATGACGAAAATACATGCTGTTCAGATGGTTAAATCATATAACTAATACGATAACATCTACTATAAAGGATACGTTGTTTCTAGTAGAGGTGTTACTGGTGATCCTCCTGCCATTGCATTGCTTACTCGAGTAGGTAGTGAGCATAGAATATTGGCTATATCATGCCAGGTTGGTGTTGTTTTCGTAGTAGTATCCATTTGGCTTTTATAAAGTGTAGCAATATCCAATTGCTGTATCAAACTAGTGAGTAGTCGCCATACAGTTGACATAATAAATCGATCCTGATTGGCCCAGTCCTCTGACAGTGCGTTTGTTAGCGTGCGTAAGCTATTGGCATGAATAGCACCTAAGAGTAATCGCATTTCAGTACTAGTAGTAGTACTAGTAGTAGTATCCTTGTTAGATATCCATAGGAAGTAAGGGTCAAAGTATTGTTTTCGTTGTTCATTCGTAAAGGCTAGTGTCCAATTAACGCATACATGTCGTAGTAGAAAGCGAGTATGTTCAGGGAATGCTGATTCCACCAGTTGTATACGCGTGATAAGTGTAGCTTCAACGGGTGGGGTTGCCACTGTACTGATACTGTTATCACTAGGACAATCGATACCCAACCAGATTAGAGGAGCTAACAGTGCATGAACTGTATTGATATCAGTATGCGTATTGGCTAGTTGAGCACGTAGCTCTCTAAGCCACTGGCGTAGTGACGAAGAAGAATGCATAAAGGAAAGAGTATGGTTTTCTATGATGTGGATAACACACGATGATTCAATAAATAAATAAATAAAGGCGAGGATTACACAAGTAAATAATACAACATTTTGGACTATTCAATGTTCAGTGACAGGTGTCATTTTTAAACAAAGCCGATAAATAGTAGTGATAATGATAGTAGTAAAAAGGAACTTGGTCGAAGTGTGTGCGAGAATAATGAGTATGTAGAAAGCGTCGTTAAAAAGGATAAATATTGCGGTCAAAAAGGACCATGCTACGTTGAATAGATATAAAAGTAGAGTAGAGAAGAGTAAGAAGTAGAGACGTGCGCACACATACGAGAAAGTATCATAAAAAGAAAAGAGAAAGAAACGCAATAGCTACAAAATACACAGGTATACTATTTTTAAAGGAACATACGCGCACACATGCACCTATACAAACGATATCAACATCTATCTGACTAGATTGAAGAGTAGAGCGAAGTTAACAGGATTAGATGAAATAATAAAGTATCATCCAAGCATGTAGGTAACATGATCTATCCATCATAGATGATATCCTAATAGGCGCTTATTACCATATAAATGAGGGACAAGGATCGTTAGAATAGAAGAAATACACCAAAAGGGTGTTAATAGATAGCAGGTGCCATCTAGTTAATAGTAATATGATGATGATGATATAATAATATAGTAAAAATATAAGAAAATCAATCGAGATAAACGTAATCAATGGTAATAGTCCTATTATGGAGATTGAAGATAAAGTGTATGTGAGCAGGAAATGAAATGAACCGATAAAATAACAACAAAATATTTGGTAAGTGAGGCAACCATATTATTACCACTACTACTAGTAATAATAATAATACAGTTGCAACACTACACCTGTCAATAAGAAGGAGAAGAGGAGAAGGAAAGAGGAGGAGGAGGATAACGGCGATGAAGACGATGAAGACAAAGGAAAGAAACAGAACGAAAGGAAAAGAGAAAGATTAATAAACGAAAAGTAAACGAATATGCAGTATTTGAACATAGCAGTAATAGCTGCCAAACAAAAAACAATAACAATGGTAGTAGTAATAATAGTATGAGG